>JAQGAV010003239.1:0-12970 GCA_034691345.1 Phasmarhabditis papillosa | reverse complement strand
AAAATATCATGGCGTCTTTTTACGATGGTTTGATTTCATAAAACCCATATACGCAATTGCGAAAGCCCTCGTTAAACACCGCACCTTGCAGCCTTTTTCTTGTTACAGACTATATAATACCTAAAGGGACTGTGACTGGTATATATGTAACAATGTGACAATATCCGAAATATAAGAATTCTGCATTTCCTTGTCACAGTCCCTTTAAACACGCATTAGAGGCTAAACTATTGCTGCTATTTCAAAAATTGTTAGTAGGTTAACATCATCTTTTACAGGAATGTGAAATTTCTTCAAAATATGTTCTTTAGTTTCAACATGACAAGTTTTTCTTACTCTGTCAGTTGAAAAAGCTTGCATTTGATGCTTCTATCTGCTATCTTTTCCTCTTCAATGTGATTTTTCACATCTCAAAATATCTTTTCTTCTTGGTTACTCCAAAACGATAACATTTTGTTTATACTTTGTACAAATAGTGTTTTCGTATCGCTGCACTAGATAACTTCTTTTGCTCTCGCAATATCCATATTTACTCTGAGGGATTTACGTTATTTCCTGTGTATCCCGCATATCCACTTATTCAGCCAGATTAATTATTAAATCTAAATTCGCACGGTGATCCCGTTACGACCACTTACTTAGTGTAGTTATATGTAATGGTAGAGAAACTTGAATAGATATAGTCGGCGGCCATGCCTTTTGCAAGGGTATACGCCCGGTCGGTGCAATGTTTTAAATTTAGAATGTTTCAAGTAATTGTATTTATCTTCTATAACTATAGTAAGATTACAAGGTTTTGCGGATTTGGCCAAATTTATGCGCAGCATATTGAGTGTATGCAATCGTCAGCTGGCAGTCTTCGCACGGTACCAGGGCTGCGAATTTGACAGGCCGGGCCTGGCCGGGGCCGAAAATTTGAGAAACGGGCCGGCCTAGCCCTGTACGGTACAAACTGCAAATTATATTGGAGCGCGGCCGACTAATGGCGCCCGACAACGCGGACTAATTAATAACGCAATGAACAACTTTACATCTAACTTATTACTCTGAAACAATTATATTCTGTTAGAAGCATGACAATTTTGTGCGTTTTAAATGAAACAGTTAGACCTTTAAACTGAATATCGTTTGTCCGTATATTATCGTAAGAGCTTTGATTTGATCCTTGAAATCAGAGGAGTAAACGGGAAGGCGCAGGCTGATTTTCCCAAATCTCGGCCATTGAAATTCCCATCCCGCAATATTTGTCTGGAGTAGAGTTGGTACGCACTTTCCTTAGTTTTAAGGCGTTTACTTTCATTTTTTAGTCTTTTTCTTTTCGCGAAACTACTAGCTGTTTTGCGCGCGCACATTGTGTTTCTTATAACGAGTAGGATTGAATTGGACTTTGTTTGATTGTGCTGTATTTAGCCTGAGAACGACGTTCCCTTGGCAACCTTGGCCTTTTTGCCCTTTTCGAGTTGGTGCTGAGTTTCGATTACATACTGTACTATGATACCTGCATTGTCCTTTTACCCTCATAAAATACCTATCTCTGATTCATGTTACACTGTTATTTGAACAAACTTTCGCCCAAAGAGGTATTGTTTGGCAACAGACGTTAAGTGGCATTATAGCAGTAGTCATATGGTCCCTGCCAAAGACTATGGGATAGAATTACCTGCCCATAAATATTTGATCCAGTCTTGGATATTTATCTCAACTTAGAGTTGATATAATTTTGAAAGAGTAAAGTAAATAATGTAGCCTTAATCGGAAGAAACCTATCCATTCAACTGTGTTCATGTTAATTCCCTTTTCTCCAGTGTCGTATCCATTAACAGTTTGGGGACCTCCCTATGGTCTGTTTCAATTCGTAGACTACATTGCGCCAGCCTCATACGATGCGCGGTGTTGCAAAATTTGCATTCCAAAAATATTTTTGAAGGCAAAGTTTGCAAGATCGCGCATTGTATGAGGCCGGCGCAATGTAGTCAAGGTATTGAAACGGATTATACCCTTCCCTGACCCTGACTGGGAAGACTAGGGCGCTCAAAATTAGCCGGCGGGAAACGGTTTTGCCTTCTCCGGGGAAGAGTAGGGAGCTCCCCCAAAGTTCGCGGATACGGCCACTGGGGTGGGAATGGGTCCGCCCGGGCCGATTTTCCCAAACCACATCCTGGGGCCCAGCCAGGACCGTAAAATTTTGCCCCTGCCTCTATACGCTCTATTCAAACAATTTATATATCTTTATCTTTAACATACTATATATAAATATACATTTACATACAACTAAATGTTTTCGCTACTACAATCTATTGCATTTGAATGTAATGCTAATGAGATTCTCATTTAGCTCTATGGTGGCATTCGAATTCATTAAGCCGCCGTTCGATACCACAATTCCGCCAAACAATTTAACCGATTATAGTTATTTTCATAAGTTTTAGAATTATATTTATATATATTTTGCATTTGAGATGTTTTTCCCGCTTCGAGTCAAATCGGAACCTAGTTTTGCAGAATTTAAAAGATAGAATTGGCAGAAATCCGTTTATTGGCCATAATATTGAAAATTCTCAATTTTTTTCGTCAATTTTTGAAAATATATCAACTATAGTTACAAAACAATATTGGATAGTACACCGGCCCGAGAATATTTGAAATTTCCCGGAAAAAAAAGGCCCGGCCCGTTTGAGAACACCGGTTTAGACTTGCATTCCGAGTTCAATCTTTCACTTTTTTTCTTTCAAATGCTTGGAATATATAAAGATTCGTGAGCGAACGGTATGAAAGTTTTCAGCTGCAAGCTTTTCATTTCGATATATCTGTTTTTCTTTTGACCCTATACCACATGGGGGTTATCAAAAGTGCTGCACCGGCATACTTCGCGCCCTTTGCAAAATCAGGGGGCGGGACAATGGCCCATTAAAATGCCAAGCCGTTTCCTTGCAAAGAAACTTGTCTAGAAAAACATGTCTGGTCTAGAGGTCGAGTGTTGGCGTTTTGAAATACAGTCCAACCTTTGAAAGATGCCAACCAAAGTATAAATCAAGCTACCCTACTCTTATAGACTATATTTTATATTGTATGTACAATACCTTTAAGGTATTTATCGTTTAAAGAATTCAAACTTTCTAAAGTTTTACTCATTTTAGTCTAGACTTCTTCTGCCAATTGGTTTATCGGCCCGACCGAGCAGGGCCAAATCGCAGCAAGTGGCGAAGTCGGTAACTAGTTCGCAGTGACGAGCCGGAGCTAGATCAACTTTTGCCGCTGAATTGGATTCCAAAATAATTTTTTCCTAAACAATTTCCAATTGTTCGTTGTAATTAACTGAAACTCGCGTACTAGAGGGCAGGGACTGAAAGCGTACAAGGCCTAACTAGGGAAAGTAAGTTTGCAATCTGCTGATATCGCGCGCGTAGAATGCAAGCAGGCGCAGTGTTACAAATGACGAAATACGCAGCAAACATGGCCTTATTACTTTTGAATCTGACTATATTCAATAGATTGTAATTAGATGCAACCATTCAACTAGATCCATAAACCTATAGGCTCCAAATTTGCAGATGAAGAAGTGTCAGCTCGCGTCTAATTGTAGTCTGATAACAAGACACAACAGGGCATTAATGTTCAGGTCATTGCTTTTAATGCGAAACACAAACAGAAAAAGCCCGCCAGTCCAGCCGGTCACTCACGATTGACGTAAAAACGACTCTAGACAGTAGAAAAACACTTGTCATATTATTCTTACATATCGTGGAGGCCGTTTTAATATCTTTTTAGTAGTTTTAGTGTTATTGTACAAATTTAGTTTTCACAGTACCTTTAGAGATGCTAAAAATGGGTGTACAGTACAAAACCTGGATCAAAAGGGCCCTCTGGTACCATATTCCGTTTTAATACGTAGACTGCAGACGCTGTTTATAGTTAACCCTAAGCAATGACGGGTTGCCCAAAGTAAACAGCATTATTTTCGATTTTGTCAGAGTAAAATTTTGAATCCGACATCACAGCTCGTTAATTGCAAACGGCGTTTGCAGTCTAGCATGTGAAAACAATAAATCTTCTAACTACTACTTTACCATTTACCATTTACCGGGAAATTTGCAATTTTACCGAATACTTACCCTATTTATGACGCCTGTCTTTTGTTTCGCTCTTGTTGTACATGATTTATACTACAAAGTTGTCTCTGAACATTATTATATTATTTTTATTTTCATGTTTTATACATAATTCTGTATTGAAGATACACTCACTTATAAAGAATTGAGATTGTTCCAAAAGTTTGTTTTTACCTTCGCCAGACATTTTCAAGTTCATTTGCGTGAATTAAAACCTTTATCAGATTGGAAAATAATAAAAGACAAACGTTGAGCCTTCTTCTTTTTAGTTTGTTCTTTATGTCTGTAACATGGCAAAGTATCATAGTTAGGCAAGAGTAGGAATGGGCCGGCCCGTGGTTAAAATTTTTCGGCCCGGACCTGCTCGTTAAATTCCACTGAAGCTAGTTTCAACCGGAGAGGATTGAGTCAAATCAAACATATACGGAAATTTTGAATATGCTAAGGTTATCATAAGCTTAAATATTTTACAAAAAACTGCTTGAAACAGTTATCCATAACTTTTGAATAACTTACATTTTTGTATAGGTAAAAAGTATAGAACAATTCTTCCCCCAGAACGAAATTTGCAAAACTTTCTTTTTCTTAAGAAAAGTTCTTTCTACCAAAGACTCCTCCAGCTATTTTTGCTGCAAACTTTGTTCTTTCAAACTGAGTCTTTCCCACCCGCCAAATGCAGTTTCCAGACGAATTTAGTCAATTACCCCCTTTCCGTCGCTGCTTTGGCTTCCTTTTTCTTTGCTCCGGTCATTTTCTGCCCAACGAACACATGCACTTTACCCCCTAATTTTCTCAATGATCGCCTGGATTATGGAATTCTCCCGGCGCAAACAACATTTTCTACGTTTATGGTGGCTCCGGGACGGCCCGGACAGCCGGTAGTAAAAATTTTGCCGCCGATCCAGCCCGGTCCGTGAAATTTCCGACTCTGTAGTGGCTTGTTTCAGAATGTTGACCGGTAACGTGGTTTGAAGATTTAAGATTTGAATGCGAGTTTGGTGCACCCCTTATACACCAGATCCGGCCGGCCCGATCTGACCTCCAAAATTTCAGACCGGACCGGATTAGCTGTATATCCGCTCGGACCGAGCCGGTCTGGTCTCGGGCCGGATAACCAGCTCTGTTATACACTATCTTACTGAGGTCTAGTTTTTCCAATATGCTAAATAGTAATAACCGATTCAGTTTGTAACCTGTTTATTTAAGACACATCTGCAATTCTTGCCAGTACGTTGGCAAAATCTAGGCACTTATTTGTACAACGTACAACCATAGAATTACATATATTATACCTAGCAGATAATAATTATGTGATCTAAAGAGATTATAACTGTTGTAGCAAATCATTCATCCATGTAAGCCGCAATTATTATCCAGCAACTAGAAATTATTATTATACATTCCCTGCCAGTTTATCCGAAACATACTTTTGCTCTTTAATATCATACTCTCCGCTAATAAATATAACACTCGTTGTGAATATCTTTAGTCGGATTAGTGTCGTTTCCTAGCAACTAAGAAAAGGTGAAACAAAGAAACTTCTTTATATCTTTCTTTACGTTTATTAGTTTCTTATAATACATAATTAAAATAATCTATATATGGTATTTCAATGACTCAACTTCATAACATCGTCATCTATTCATTCCAATGATGTTCCTATTCAACAAATCTTTACAAAGTTCCCGCCTACAATCTATAAATATGTCGTACCACATAGACAGATCCATTATATTTTCTAGAAACTCCTATCCTAGTCGTAGAATTTATAAACGCTTATTATTTTTCTTATTTTCCAGTAGTTTCAAATGATGCTGATTATTTGCCAATTTGTATTCATAACGCTATTCCTATTCTTGGCAACTGCACGAAAATTACGTATTTCAGACAAAATAGCTTAACATGGAATGCAAAACTATACAGTTAAAGATCTTGTGATACAATACTGGAATGCGAAACGCATCATTACATGTGAAAATCCAACACATGTCTCCATCTTTATAGTCCCACAACCATGACTGGAACTATGAATCATTATCTTTTCATATTCAAAATCTCACATAGCATCTATCTACTTCTTAAATCATGTGAAAACAATGCCCAATCGTATTTGCTTATACTCATATCAATATATAGATTATCATTTAAATATATATCAACTATTTATATTCCTAGATATTGTTCACAACATGAAATATCTAAACACAAAGCAAATAAGACATGCAACTCATTCTTAGAAAACATAATTCCAATCGTATTAAATCTTAACTGTACATAGTAATGCAACTTCTAGTATACATGCTTTGCACCTACATGTTCTTATAAACCCATTATCCTTACATTGAATTACTATTTTTCGTAGTGCATAGCAGCAAACAGTTATGTTGCACGACGTAACACCAAGTTTATAGAAACGAAACCACATTTATTACTTGCTGCTAACAAAAGCAAATCATGCGCAAATTTATCTCGTCTATTTCTTGTCATTACCCCTTTGCCTCTAATCGTTTGAGTTATATTCATCCATCTAATGTTGTATCGAAAATTATTTACAGGGTCTTCAATGATAGAAAACTAAAATGTCGCAGCCAGAATTAGAGAAATTATTAACAGACGAGGAGATACTGAAACGTGTGTCGTCAAATAGGTTCCAGGTACGTTGCTTCAATCAAAATTCATATCACCTATATAGGATAGCTATCACATAATAGGTTAGTGGAAAGCTAACCTTCATAGAAATTTTCGTATTTCGGCATAAAATTAGAGGCGAAACTGGCCAGAATAATAAATATGCACTACAAGAGAAAAACCTGGGATTCCTGTATATCCCGATAGTCTCCTTATGGAAAGAGATTTCGCAAAGCCAAAGAAAGAAAGAGAAGCTTAGAAATTTCAATAATCAATGAAATTTTCAATTGAAAAAAATTCGAAAAATCACATACGCAAAAGTTCGTCTGATACGTAGAAGTTCACGTACAGTAATTGAAAAGATTCCGAACTTTATCGATTTGTGAAATTCACACAAAACTTTGTTGAATTTTTTTCCCATTTGTAGCCTAATAAGATTGTATATATTACTATACGAATTGCTTTAGGTCAGTCGTACGGAGGCGTGTAATGAAGAAGAGGACAGCCGACCTGTACGCGAAGTCAAGAGTCTAAGTGAGCCTCCCCTGCCCAAGGCTGTCATCGATAGAAAAATGAGTCTAAATGGACGGTTTATGGTAAGAGCATTCGTTCATCATGATTATAATAATACATTTATTTATAGGTCCAAGATATTCAAGAGGAAGAACCGGCAAACGAGACAAATCCATTGATGTCTCCCAGCGAATTCCAGGTCGACAACGACGCACAGCCTGTGAATACTTCAAAGGCTAAAGGAGTATGTTCTTATGCTTGATTTGATTCTGAAATATCACTCTGTGTCGCTGATTGCACAGTGTAATCACTAAGGAAACATTATGTACTACCCTTTCTGCAGCTTTTAGTTATATTTGCAGGTCAAGTTCTCAGTTGGTGAGAAGAATGGCAATGATGATCACAAAAGGGAGCCAACTGAGGGCAATACCACCCTCAATATGAAGAGCTGGAGGTAGCATATATCGCTTTTGTCTTCATCCTATATTACCATTTAGAAATATGCGCACAATTGAGCATCCTCCCATTATGGACTTCTATCGCAATTCCGTAGATGTTGGAGAAGGCGGTCATTCCAGACCAACGATGGCCCAACTTATCCATGGAGAGAAAGTAGTGCCCGATGAGATCACTATGGATCAATACGGAGTTCGTTCCTTTCATATCAATGTTTAATATAATGTTTTTCTTTCAGATTGGGAATTCCGGCGATCTCTCAACATCAGATATGGAGAAGAAGGGTGTTGTACAGTCGTTTAACCCTCCACCACAGCAGGTAATCATATGCTAAAAGATATTATAGCTATAACCTTTGCTTTCAGAATAGGGTGAAATTTGGCTGGATTCAAGGAGTATTTGTTCGATGCCTACTCAATATTTTCGGAGTTATGCTGTACCTCCGTATCAGTTGGGTAGCAGGACAAGCTGGGATTGGTATTAATACATTTGCATATCTTCTGAAGTTTAAATTGTTTAGGTCTTGGATCCCTAATTGTTCTTCTTGCTTCCCTCGTCACAACCATCACCGCATTATCGACATGTGCAATTTGCACAAATGGTGACGTTAAGGGTGGCGGAGCTTATTTCCTCGTAAGTACTATTTTTCTCAAATTATTTCTTTATACTCTATTAGATCTCACGTTCTCTGGGCCCAGAATTCGGAGGGTCGATTGGACTGATCTTCTCAGTTGCGAATGCCGTCGGCGCTGCAATGTACGTTGTCGGTTTTGCGGAAACAGTAAGGTAGAGTATTTCATTGGAATCAGGCTTGATCAATATACTTTAGGGATATTCTTGTCGTGAACAAAATGCCGATATTGGATGGTGCAATTTGGGATGTTCGCATCATCGGCTTCGGTAAATCAATCAGTTTATTCGTTATTTGATGTGATATTTTAGTTACCAGCTGTGTTCTGATGGGAATCGTCTTCATAGGAACTGCTTTTGAATCCAGAATGCAAATGGGACTGCTCGTCATCCTCGGAATATCGATTCTGAACTACGTGATTGGTTCAGTTCTACCACCTTCGGATATGATGATGAGAAGAGGTGCCACCGGATACAGTTGTAAGGATATTCTATTCGGAAATGTTATTTTAATGTTTACCTTAGGGAACACTATGATGGAAAATCTGGGACCAAATTTTCAAGGCGAAGATTTTTTCTCCGTATTCTCTGTGTATTTTCCGGCAGCAACTGGTATTATGGCAGGTGCAAATATAAGTGGAGATTTGGCAAATCCTCAGGTTTGTTGACATGTGTAATCAAATGCAAACTGTGCTTACTTTTAGCAAGCCATACCCAAAGGTACACTTCTAGCAATAGCCGTAACAACTGTGACTTATCTTGTTACGGTTTGGATGACGGGCTCCACATGTGTTAGGTATTTTAGTTGCTAAGAATGTGTTGATATTATTCCGTTCAGATACGCTGACGGTAATTCATACCCTCTACACAATGGAACCAACTATCTTTATCCTAACTGCAGTGTCTTCACTGAAGAAGGGAAATGCGAATTTGGTTTGATGAATTACTTCCAGGTTTTGATCTCATTGTATTTATGAAATTTTGTTTTTGCCTAGGTAATGGAAATGGAATCGTTATGGGGACCGCTGATTACCGCTGGAATATTTGCGGCTACGCTCAGCTCAGCGCTTGCTAGTTTGGTCAGTGCCCCGAAGGTAAATAAATGCCACTAAATCCGTAGTGTAAATGATTATGTATAGGTGTTCCAAGCCGTTTGTAAAGATCGCCTTTATCCAAAGATAGGATATTTTGCAAAGGCATATGGGAAAGACGAGGAGCCACGGCGTGCTTATTTCCTCGCTTTCATCATTTGCATTTTGATTGTTGGAATAGGTTTGTTGTTATTAGTAGAAATATTCAGAATATTTATTATTTAGGGGAGCTCAATGCCATTGCTCCTATTATCTCGAACTTCTTCCTTGCCTCATATGCCCTAATCAACTATGCTTGTTTCGACCAGTCGTTTGCTGATTCTCCCGGTTGGTTTTAAACAAATTGTTCGTTGTTGCCGGTCATCAACTCTAATTGATTTTTGTTTTTTCAGGTTTTCGCCCAGGATTCAAGTGGTACAATATGTGGGTGTCCCTGGCTGGCTCACTTCTGTGTATCTTCGTCATGTTCATTATCAGCTGGAGTACTGCGCTGATCACATTTTTCTGCTTCGCTGCTGGTTTTCTATACATCTTACATCGCAAACCAGGTAATTTGAAAATATTTGTATTACGTGAATTTCACTGTATAGATGTGAACTGGGGATCGTCAACGCAAGCGCATAGTTACAAGAACGCCATTACTGGAATGGTCAAGCTCTCCAATACAGAGGATCACGTGAAGAACTACAGGTAACGTCTATTAAGTAGCCTTGGATAATTCGTTTATTTAGACCACAATTTCTGGTTCTATGTGGAAGCCCAGCAGCAAGGCCATCTCTGGTCGATTTTGCTTACAATATCAGTAAGGGCACTTCATTGATGATCTGTGGATATGTCTTACCGGTAGAAAATATTAATGACATTGGTCTGACTCCTTTGTTTAGTGTGAGCCATCAGATCGAATGTACAGTGTGATGAGAAGACTGGAGAGGGATATCAATGGATGGCTAAAGAAAAGAAAGGTTAAATCCTTCTATTCTTCTGTTGCCAATCCCAGTCTTAGATTTGGTGCCCAGAATCTCATTCAGGTAATTACTAACCCGTGGCATTTATTCAGTTTTGTTTTAGATATCTGGTTTGGGCCGTCTTAAGCCAAATATTGTAATGATGGGCTTCAAGGGCAATTGGCATATGGGTGGTCCCACAGAAGAAACGTTAAAGGAATTAAATGAATACTTCTGCACAATTCAGTATGGTACCAATTAAAAGTTTAATACGTATGTTTTTTTTCAGGGATGCTTTCGATAGCCACATGGGCGTTTGCGTTTTACGCAACGGTAGCTCTGGACTCGACCATTCTGATGCGATGAAACTACTGAACATAGGCGAAACCAACCGACTTAAAATATCAAATTTGAGTGATCCAGGAGCTCTCGCTAAGGACATGTAAGATTTCAATTGAGTAACTAGTAATATATATGATGCAGTTCATCTGGCTCTATGCAACCTCCGCCAAGTGATATTCTTGAAGAGGAGAAGCAAATTACTGAAAAATCGGACGATGAAGGTTTGTTTGTCGTGATGTGACGGAGATTTAGCATTCACTGTGAAGCATTTGCAAGTTATTGACTAACGACTTTTATTAAGCACTTCACCGCCACAAAGGCAGTGCACGTAGTTTGGATCGATTCATCCACGATAATAATCATTATATGGAGGGTAATTTAGAAATGTTGTGACGTGAATAAGTGAATGTAGATGATGTTTATGTTAATTTAATTTGAATATCTCATTTCACTGTGTTCTCATTTCAGCGTCGAATTCCTTGGCTGAAAACTTCCCATTCGATTTGGTAAGATCTAATTTGCAACTGGAAAATAGTATTACTGTTCAGGATGATGAAGATGACGACTCGGAAGAAAAACAGGATCATGTCATTGATGAGGATGTTGAAACTGGGCAGCCGCACTTGAGTGACGATGAGCGAAGGAATCATCACACATTCTCGCTCAGGAGGAGAAAGTAAGATAATTTATAAATTTCCCATAGTAAGCTCGTATAAAGGTTAATCGAAAGGGTGAAACGAATTTCACTTGACACCGAGTGAGTTTGTTGTTGTTAAGTGCATTTGTGTTGTATTTCTATTTAACCTTTAATTTCTCGCGAATTATTCTTAGTTTTGCTGATTTTAGTTCACGGAGAGCCACCGTTGAACAGAAGGCGTTAATTGCAAATATCTGCCGATTCCAGCGGAAGATCGAAAAGGTAATTCTTATCTCAATATATGAAATATTAATATTTTTAGGGAACGATAGATGTTTGGTGGCTCTATGATGATGGCGGCCTCACGCTTCTCGTGCCTCATCTACTCACCATTCCTAAGAGTTATCTTGAGGTTTGATATGGAATAGGATTTTGTTTAAATTTATTTAATAGGGTGCCAAACTTCGTGTGTTCACGATATCCACAAGCTCACGCACAATGGAGCAAGAGCAGAGGGGATTAGCCGCTCTACTCTCGAAGTTCAGAATTGATTTCAGTCAAGTGAAAGTTGTGGCTGATATTGGACGTCATCCTCGAAAGGATACGTAAGTTACTTTTACGTTGTATGGATATGCGTTCTTTAGTTAGTCAGTAAATATTTCACGCTTAATTTTTCAGCATGGCTAAGTGGGAATCGTTGATTGCACCATGGATCGGACTAGATGGCGATGCTCCTCAGGGAATGACGACTCCCAGCGAATTAGCGGCGCAAAAAGAGAAGACATATCGTCAGCTGAGAGCCGGTGAACTGCTCGTGCAACATTCAAAGGAAGCCGATTTGATCGTATTGTAAGTATTGTATGCCGAATCTCTGAACGATACCGCTCTTTAGGACTCTTCCCGTACCTCGCAAAGGTCTAGTGAGCGCCTCACTCTATATGTCATGGTTGGACGTGATGACAAGGAACCTTCCGCCAACTCTTCTTGTACGTGGTAATCAGTCTTCTGTTTTGACCTTTTACTCATAATGTCTGTGATCTATGTTAACTATAGTTGTATTATATTATAGGTACATATTTAGTCTATTCTATTAGTTTATTTTTTCAATCTTGTACTTTATTATGTGTCTCTTGGTTGTGATGTTTTTTTCCTATAATTTAACTGTCGTATTTCCTGTATTGTTTTTTAACTCTCCCGTATATACTTTTTAATTTATGACGGGTGTTACAATCATTTTCCCATTTTATAACATGGGAGTTAAACTGTGCCTTATTGTTTATTTATTTATTTATCTTTGGATAAAAGAGTCTATTATCATTTTTTTATATTCTTAAATGTGGTAGTTCTTTGAAGAATGTGCTAACCTATTTTCAGAAACACGGATTGCGCAAACTAGGGGAAACGACTACCGCCTCCCGTTATTTTTTCTCACTAAACTGACGATTTGCAAGGAGCGGCAAGTGTTGCCCATGGATAACATTTCAGCTATCTTCGAGACCTTCGTTCTCTGTCAAATGAGAAAAATTTTCGAATTTTTTTAAAAGGTCTGAACTCAAAAATTCCGAGTATTGAAGGAAGAAATGACCATGTGGACGGGGACGGAGAGTCGTTCTAAAAATA
>JAQGAV010003238.1:0-12973 GCA_034691345.1 Phasmarhabditis papillosa | reverse complement strand
ACTATCTTTTCGTTCATCCATTTCCATAAAGTTCATCGAAGTGTATATTTTGATTGCTTTTTGACTCTTTTATTGGGCCCGGCCCGAGCCCGCCCGGGCCTAAGGCGGGCCCGCTGGAGGGTCTGCTCCGGCGTGCCGGGCCGGGCTGTACCCAATATGTGATATATGGGTAAAAAAGCTATCAACATATAGATTTGGGTGAAGTTTATGGAAATGGACAAACGAAAAGATAGTCTATGACCAAAAACAACATCTAGACATTAGTACTACCTACATATATCGATTAGTAATGCTTCCTAGATAATTTTTTTTTAAATAAAAGTAAATTTTTTTAAATTTATTGATTTTTACCCTCAGGGGCCGCCTGGGCCCTGAAAAAAATCGGCGGGCCCGGGCCCAGATTGGATGGTCTGGGTTTACGGAGGTAAGGTTTGATGCATACGGCCACTGATTCAGAACACAAAGGGTGGGAAACTGCGCCCCCGATTCGCCTCAGTGACATATATAGAAGACACGATTATTTTGAATTGGGCCGTCCCGCTATATTAGCACCTCTGCAGAACTGAAGCTACTTTAACTACATGTATTCTTAAACTGTTTCTGCATTCTTCGCCTAATATTCTCATGTTCCTTTCTATTTAAGACATCATAAAAACATTATCTACAAACTTTACTGCTAGGAAACGAAACGGTCTATTTACGGATGTTATAGGCAATTTAATTGACGTTTAGGAAGGGAATATCATCAATTCATAAAACTGCAAGCAAAAACGCAAAACAATACGGTGGTCGATAAGTATTGAGACAAAGTTTGGTGGGCTTCTCAGTTTGAACAATGGGGATTCACGCAGCGGTTTCGAAATTTCTTGAAGGTCACCTAATTGGCTATGCGACCAAGTCGACCGCATTGCTCCTCGATTCTTCATCTCTTCAAACAAAGAGTTCCACCGCAAAGGATTGCCGAACGTCTCAGATATCCAAGAAGCACGGTTCGGAGGGTTGTGAAGCAGTTTAGGGATGTCAATACGAAGCCTCTGATCAAGTCATGGGATTAAATGGATGCCAATTACCTGCGTTCCGCAGTAGGCTCATTCGAGCGCCGTCTTCAAGCATGTGTGAGAAATCAAGAGGAGGTCACTTCGAACAATTTTTGAAATAGATAATATTTTATAGTTTCTTAAAGGGACATAGGGAGACCTAATTAGCCAATATTCTGTAGTTCAGAAAAACAGTTTTTATTGCGAAATTTTTTAAAAAGTTGAACATTTTACATCAGCAAACACTTTTATTAGATCAACTTTTCGTGCTGAAGTGGGTTCCAAAATAATTTTTGCTGATTTCCCGAAACGCAGCAAGTTACAACTTCAAACCGCATTACCGCATTATAAAACTAGTACAGTGATATTTTTCTGACAACAAACAAAAAATTGCGCATCGAACCATAATGGAAGTTTAATTTTGCCACAGAACGAGCGATTTTACAAATTTTATACAACACCGCGCACTGCAGTCTACTTTTTGTTATCGACTATATGTAAAACAAAAACATAATTTACAAGCGCGCACTTGTAAATTATGGTTTTGAGCTTACTTTCTGTAGTTATTTATTAAACTGTTTTACCTAAATAAAGTATTATACAATTTGTTCAGCTTATAGCCAAACATAATATTCTGAAATAAACAAACATTATGAAAGAATTAGAAACATTTTATAGCAAATTGCTTGCATGCAACATGTTGAAGCAGTCATTTTCTGTCGGTTAAGAAAAAGGCCCTTATGAGCAAAAACCTGCACATCTTACCACATCTGTATTCTTTTTGTAAGAATATTGGCGCATTTTTTTAGGAATAGGAATTTCAGGGAATGGTTACTGTGTTTTTGGCACACTTTCGGCAACTCACCTAAACGATGGGTTAAACATGTTGTGTGACGCGTTTTCAGATTTAAAAATAAATGAAATTGTTCGTTTGGTTGAGTTTATAATTAAGTATATAATTTATGTGGCTTATTCAATGTTTTCCTTTCAAATAACGCTTCATGCGTATACGACATAACATACCTGACCGCTCGAATTCTGGATTTGTTTGTTGATAAATTTATATTTTTGTTTATATATTTATAATAAGCATATCTAGTTTTATCGGTACATTTTGTTGACACAGAAAATAGCCAAAAATTATGATGTGCTGGTTCTAAATATATAAACAAAAATATAAATTACCAACAAACAAATCCAAGAATCGTGCGGGAAATGGCGCACTTCGTTTGTCCCATTGAGCGCCCATACGGAGGACCGTTTAGTCAAGTCCCCACATTCAAAGTTGTTTGAAAAATGGTCCGCTAACTGTATTGCTTATTTAGGAATAGGATCTATGGTGCGGACAATTGAAACGCGTATCGTTTAGTAGTCATGTGGATTATATTGAATCATATTCAGTTATTTTAATATTGTATCGCCCCAATTTGCTCTATATTTAGGTTAACATCATGATCAAGACTGAAGCAAGTGACGGCATAAATGATGAATATTCAAGCGAAGTCGGTTAGTTCCGCAAGTGTTCCATATTATTCCTTGTATACAGGAGATACATCGTGTACAAGTTCCAATAATACAATTTTATGGGACTTGGATTTTTCGGAATCGGTGAGTACCTTCTTAGTATCCCAGTATACCCGCGGGGCACTATTCGCTCTTACTACACAATTGCACCCTTCCCCGACAGTTAGTGAAGACTCCGCCCTCGCTCAGCTCTCACGCTTATATACATTACTTGCTTTACGGCGAAGCAATATTATATAGTTATAAGTTAGTATAATATATTGGGATAATAGTCTAATGCACATAAATTAGAAAAGGAGCCTTTTAATTCTAAAGAATTTGGATAGATTGGTCGAAGCACTTTGCTACCAACAATACAGAAGTGAACACTTTTACCAAAATAATAAATAAATACTTCATTGTAAACCCATAGTGAAGAAACAGGTATTGCAGAGGAATAAATTAGATAAAAACTATAAAAGCAGAACGGTACATATAAGGTGTATAAATATATAATATTAATATTTAGTGAACAATATAAACAGATAAATTACATTTGCGGTGTTAATTGTTACCTATTGCGAAGTAATATAAGAATATTGCACATTGTATTTAATAGTTATTAGATAGAGATCGTACACCTCGTGATAGGGGGGGAACCATAAACAAGAAGAAGAATAAGAAGTTGTGGGTTCGGAAAGATTGTATGGGTTTAGTTCTCTTATATCTCAGTGAGATCCAGAAGGACAATGGTTGTTCTAATTGGGTAGAGGGTGTAAAGGCAGTGTGTAGAGTCCGTAGATGGAGGGAATGAATGTAGAGGCAATATAAATATTAATAATATTATTATTAGATTAAAGTGATTAAATGAATATCATGAAGAGTATATCTGAGGAGAACACACGTATTTTATAGCGACTAAATAATTAGAACTAGAAGAAAGTAGAAAGATTTGTATAAGCTCACATGACAGAGAAGAGCTAAGCAGATCCCATGGGTACCATCTCAGATTGTACCAACAGGTTCACATTTGATTATGCAAATAAGATAATTATCAGACAGGGCGATTGTAGTTAAATTTGTTAAACTTATTTCTTAGTTAGACGATCTTCCAGATATAGAGGGATGAAATTATCAAAGAACTTCTCGTTGTAGTAGTCACGATCTGTAATTTAACTAGAATTATAGGTCTAACTACCTTTATTGTCTGAAGCTATAACGCAGCTTCTTCCGGCAAAACTATATACCAAGACTAAACAGGCAGTGTCGTCGGCTATTTTTATGCGAACGTTGTGTATTTAGCAAACTTTACAGGCAAAAGTTTTGCGAAATGGGCTTTGACATTATTTTAACACGGCGAGTTTATTTTTGAATTCGACTATAGTATAAACATGTATTCAGTGAAAAGGCAACTATTTTCTGTTTACTGATCTAGTTGTGACAAATAATATCTTCTTAGTTTTTAGTACTTTTGATTTCTTTGCCTACCGAAGATTGTATTATCATTCTCATCCATTTCATTTTCAGCATTTCTTGTCATTCTTCTAATAGACTGTACTGACATTGGACCTAGTTCGGATATCTAAAAGGAGGCGTAACGGGTTACTGTAGCTGACTATCGTACCTCTCTCGATACTCCTAGATATTGTTTGTCAAGTGGCTCATCTGGTTGGTAATCAGGGCCACCCCTGTAGACATGTAGACCTGCCAGAAAATGACAGACCACCTCACCTATAACACCAAAAAGTTACTCTAATATAGTAAATATTTTTATTGTAATTAAAGAAAGTAAAATATAAATACTTTGTGAGTACTTACTTGATCTCAGTAATTAAATGTAACTTTTAGGGGTGTTTGGGTATTTTTGGCTAATAATGTGAATGGTCGAGGTGTTCGTCTCACTCACACTCTAGTGTGTCAATGTACTCACTGTACTTGCCAGCTTCTTCCTCAGGGAAGTTTAAGAAGCGTCGTAGCTTCCGTTTAGCATGAAGCTGCAAATCATTGTTAGAAACACAACGGGGAATGCGAGCGTCTGAAATATTACAAATATTATGTACAATTTTCGAGGGGTGGTCAAGTTTAATTAAAATCTCTACTTTTCGGCCATTTCTCACTCTTAGAGATTAATATATATATATATATTGGTCTAACAAACTATTACCGTTTCATATACTAACTATCTTTTTTATTTATATACTATAAATAGTTTAAATATTTCGGTTAAAGACAGCTTTCGCCTCTTTCCAATGTATTTTGGGAAATGTTAAAATGTATTGTTTTAGTTCATTTCAAAGACACTCTGCCTGTTTCACGTTCGTTTAGTTGTAGATCAATTGAAAATGAACTGGGCCGACACCCGTCACGGAAAATCTTTGTACCAAATATTTATTTAAAAAAGTAACTAAATTATTGTTTTATTCTATTATTATTATTATTATTATTAAACAAGTTATATAAGCAACAGCTGTAAACGTCATATTTGGCGTAATACTAAATTAACTTACTTTTCAAGAATTTCTTGGCGCTATTGGTAACACGATGATTGCCAGACATTACGTGATCCGAGCCGGCTAAAATATTATTTTATTAGCACAATTATATATAATATATTTAAAGTATTAAATTAAACCTACTAAGATCCGAATCGTTGTTCTTAGCAGTAACAATTTCAGTCATTAACCAAACAAACAAACAGAAGTTCGAAGGACCGGCTAAACAGAAATATACAATTATTAGTTATATTGTTTATTCAATAAAAGTTATAATCAACTGTCTTTTGTTAGTGTGTGGTCTTACCATAATTCCAGTTAATCCCGCACTGATCATCAACATTTAGATGTAGTTGCTCTAGTGGAATGTCTCTATAGTAAGGAAACATAAGGGCTCCCTCCCTATGAGAATGCTGTAATCCTAAGACATGACCGATCTCATGGGCAAGCACATATGGGAAGAAACGGTGCTCCCTAAAAACATAAATAATATACTTAACTATATGTTTATTTTATAAAAATACTTCTTACAGTATATTAATGAAAATTTTAATTTTGTAAAACCTACGAGTTTTTAGTTTTCTCCAGATCAACCTCCCACTGTTCTTCATCATCGAAATGTATGTCTCCATTAAGGGGTTCGGAATGTCCAGGGAAGAAGGTATGTGCAAGGATGTTGTCGTTGCCGGTGTGCACCCCATCAAACTAAACAAATTTATATCTTGCTCTACTGTGTTTACAGAATGTTCACGGCAAAAGCGTTGTGTAAATTACGGCAAGCAAGCTCGGTGTAATCTAGTCAGCATTACAGGTTGCTGACTATAAACTTGTGTTTAATTAAATCGAAACCATACCGCCAGGGTAAAAATTTTCCACTTTGGTGGTATTAAGTCTGTAAAATATCATTGTTCAAAGTAGTTTATTATAATTAAAATGTAAACTTAATTAATTAAATACCTTGTAGGCATCGCCATGGTCTCCTTTTGCCCATAGTATCTCTATGTTTGCGTCTTTTCTATTATCGACTTCTTCAAATTTGAATTTAACCTATATTAAAAATAATAATAATATTATTTAATGATTGTATTACCTGTGGTAGAAGATAATGATTTGCCTGATTCGACCATAGTTGAAAAGCCTGCTTGACAACTGCTCTAAAATATAGTTGTAAACAATTACGGATTTACTCCTTATAAAAGCTAGAAGAATAAAATAATAAAATATACTCACCTGGTGGTCTTGATGGGTAGATCTTTTGTGTTGTTTGATACATGCCACGTTAACCGAAGCTCTCCGGAATTTGTAAAATGTTTCCGTGGCCATTTTGAGAAATGAGCAAGAGCTGAAAAAAAAACTTTTTAAGCGAAGGTCTAGATATAACGAGATCGGAAACTTCAGGAGCCGAAATTTGCCAAAATTCTGGAATTCTGAGAAACCTTCGAAGAATATGTTAATAAAGAATAAGTATTTTCATTATATATGAGTATAGAGGATGTAAAACAGTGTTCGGAGGTTCATTTATTTCAATTTACTTACCAAATCGTCTTTTTCTTCCGTGTTTGACTATAATATCTTTCTGAACACATCTTAATTTCTGTGTCATTTCTCGAGTCTTCTCATCCACCTCTCCGGTCACCGGAATACCCGCAACTTCCTGAAATGCCACCCACTTAGATAAGTATTTCAAGAAGACCACCCACTTGAAATAACCGTAATCCTTCTTGTAGTTCATGTACACTTGGACTGTCCGTATGTAGATACCCATAACGATTTAGATATTGCTAAAAAGAAAGAACTTAAATTCTTTATTATATTAGTGTATTCTGGGAATTCTGTCACCCTTTTTGCAGTTGTCTTTTACTAAACTTATTAACTTATATTAGTTGTGTATTTTGATATTTAAATATATTTATAAATATAATATATTCTTTTTATATATTTTATTTAGCTGCATATTGCTATGAATCACCATTAAAGTGCAAATGCAAACTATTCACCTGCAGGGCAATAAAAGCAATTTTACGTAAATGGATATAAACAAAGATTGTAAAACATTTTACTTTAATTAATAAAGTTCTAAAATACTTAAAATTGTTATTATAGGTTTGAAAAGGGATTCCATGGACTTTCTAAGGCTCTATTAGACAATTGACTAATATTAGAGTTAACACAAGACTGACATTCTACCATACTTGTTCCAAGCACAATAAATCCCTAAACTTTCTTTTTTGGGGGGCATATTTAGTTTAATTTGTTTACTTCGTGGGGGGGGGGGGAGGCGGAAGTACTAGATGGTAGCGGGTGTTTAAAGTTGAGTCTTAGAAAAAGAAGTTTATCATGAAAGCAAGCTCAGCTAAGTGAAAATTAAACCGAAAACATCATGCGGAATATTTATAGCTGACTGGAAACTAGACCTCCACCAGAGAAAAGTAACCGAGACCGGAATAAAGGCTATAGTTATTTAAATAATTAATAGTTGACTACCATATAGGAGCAAATTAATATGTGTGGATTTTCATAGGGGTGGTCTGTCATGATTAACTAAAAGTAACGAAAATTGCATTAACTTCACCGGAAGTCCTATGTTTTTTTTAAATTTTAGTTATATCCCTATTATTTGTGAGATTAAGTAGTTATACCGCAACGAAGCTTGTTATCATGAATGAATAATTAAGAAGGAATTTTGTCACTTACAAAATGTTAGATTTAAATATCACAGAAGTTAGCTGCGCGGTAGGCCAAAATCGAGCCGACAGCCTCAAGTTTGTCGCCGAAACCTAGTTGATGTCTAGTCATTCGAATAAAGCAGCGAACATTATTTTATAGCATTAATTTTATTTTTCTAATCGGTTTCTGTAAAGTTTGTAAACTTTGTAACCACATCCTTTGTTGTTCCATTTGTTTCTATCGCCTACAACTTGCAAGATAACGAAAAGTAGTGTGTAATCTACTAAGATAGATTATAATAATAACAAATACTAATAAAATAATATCTTTTTATTCTTATTTAAGATAATTAACATAACAAATATCCTCTATAAATAGATACATGATTTGACCTCAGCGAGTAAATGTATGAGTAACATTCAATCTGCTGCGTGAGAATTAACCTGCTAAATAGGGCGAACTAAATAAGTTCAGATAACTCATTCTACTTTATTTATGTAATATCATTATTATTATTGCTATTATTATTATAAATATTAATAATAGCAATATGATTATTGCATTAAAGTTCAGGGGGGTATGTGTACCATAGTCTAGTTGCAACGGGATCCTGTTAGCAAGGATATCTTCTATGAAACTGTTTATTAACAAAGGAAACTTGGTCATTCGGGTTGACGATTCTGTTCAAGGAGAAAAGAAAAATGACCGACTTTTCTAACAATTATTATTGGTAGAAAAACAAAATTATTGTAAAGCTTCGCGCGGTCCATTAAGGTATTTTTGCTACAAACGAATGTGCTTAAATAAATATACTATTCTAAAAAGATATATATATTCTGTTTTCGTTAAAATTCCGTAGTATCAAAACCTAACTCTTCTAAAGTAAATATTTCTAAATAACTCCTAAACTATTTAGTTTATTAAAAAGAGCAAGTCAACTGTTAATATATCTATTATTATTTCTCATCGTAGGTACGTCACCAAATATAGAGTAGCAAACGTCAGACCACACAATTGAATTGGTGTTAACACCCACATTGTTAAGTAGTTTCATTTGTAAACTAGTATCTCAGCTGCTGCCGATAACCAAGGTACGGTAGTTATCAAAAGGGAGGTCCATTCGCAAATATGTTCAGTGTATATCGTTCAGTGTGCAAAAACCAGAAATAAACATTTATTGTATAAAAATGAATTCAATAAAATGTTAATATTTTAACTAGTAAGTTTTCTTTATATTTTTCCACAAACATAGTGTTATTACATAATGTACACTTTTATTACGGTTAAAAATGTTTGCTCATGCCTTTTTTGCTAATTACTTAAGAGAAAATAGATAAAAAGCAAAAATAAAAGACGATAACAGATATTTTGAGAAGAATTGTTGGTAAAAGAAGTGGTTATAACTTATTTTAGAGGTAAATAGAAGCTGTCAGGAATTTCTAGCTGGGAGATTTATTTTAATAAATATTAAAGTTAATAAAATGTAAAGTATTATAATAAAAAGGTAGGTGCTAGTTTTTGGTTGATCTCATCGAGAAAGAGTAAAGATGTTAGCGACAAGAACTACACGATGTGAAGGTCGGCCCTTTTAGCAAACACTTTCAAACAAAACGAAACAATTTATATACAAATACTTATTATAAATATGGAAAATTGTTATATATATAGGTGGTCCTCTTTTAGTTAATAACGGGAACGCACACATATTACTGATCAAGTAATATGCACACTTAAAGCGAGTTCTTTCGTATTCACTGATGTAGTCTTATATGGTTTTCTACTGGGAGGTCCAGAGTTTAGTCAGGAGGGAAAGGTACTGACTCATCTAAGACAATTGCGCAGTTTGTCGTCAAAGAAGCAGATAACCAGGGATGCACAAAAATCAATAACCTTTATATATATATAATATACATGTAATAGAAAATAAATAGAAAATATAGAGACAATAGAAATAGTTTTGCTAGACCAGTTTTCAATGACAGTAAGACTAAAAAAGTGATGGGGATAGTGAAAGACTTTGGCCCTTTCTGAGAAACTGCAAGATTAAATAGTGAGTCCGATAAGAGATCCAGTGAAAGAAATGCAAGTTTTATAGCTTTATATATGTATTTATATGAATATAACTAACTGTGTGGTCCTCTTTGGTGTTACTACACCTCCTAGTCCCTTTTATTAGTTTAAAGAAAGAGTGGTTAAACATACCACAACGTGATAAAAGTCCTCCGACGGGAGCAGAGGTGCTGCCTGTACAAGGATGTTCTGTGGGGGGATTGTGGTGAAAAGGACTAACAAGCACCACATAGCCCTTTAAGGAGGCAGCTAAACAATCTAGAGCCTCGGGGATGGTAGGGGGCTGTCCCACACAAATCACGTCCTACTGGCTAAGTGCGCACGGCTATATACAGGGGCGGGGCCGCCTCATAAAGCGCCGCCTCCCAACTATCAAGTACAGAAGAAAAAGCTTCTATTTTAGTAGGATGTAATATAGATGGATAACAAAGAAACTTCTTAAGAACTGGTGACAAATTGTAGGGTATACTGTAATTATGTTTGGTATAGAATAGGTAAATGCCGTGTATTTGGAAAAGCTCAACTATGCTAATGCAAAGGTAATAATACAATTCTTCTAACAAATGTATTTAAAGAAAGTAGATTTAAAGTAACTGTAAAAGCACTGAGAGAGAGGTGGAGAGACCACCAACGATGTATATCCGAATAATGACAATGATTTTAAATGCCTATCAGGAATGTGATTTGAACAAAATCTAAAGTTAACTTATTATTGACTAATAGACTTTCTATCAATCTAAATAGTAACCATATCTTTGTTCTATATTTATGGAACTCTAAGCATTGCAACCAATATAAACCTCTAATTATTTTAATAACAAAGCAAGTGAATTATTAGAATAGTAAAAGTAGTAAATAATAAATGTAGAAAGTAGTATTCTATGTTTCTACACGGGGAATGTTCGACCATTTGTCGGTCATAAATTAAATGTGGCGATACTCAAGAAAAATGACTTTGCTATGCGATAAGAAGGGCCAAGGTGTGAAGATGAAAGTGTGCTAAATGTATATAAAATCATATTTATTTATATAATTAGAGAATATTTTGTTACAAATTACTTTCTACTAAAAAGTAAGGCAACTAAAAAGGTTTTTAACCGAACCACTTTAAAAACTTATAGTTTACATCATGAAAGATTATATTCTTAAAGCTTAGGTAGTCCAATAAACTACAATTAGAAAGTGAGATCGACAAGAACGGGTGTGAGGTCCTATCAGAAATCAACAGATATTTGCTCAGAATTCCGAAACCTATCTACTATTTTATATTTATATTAAAATGTTTATATTTATCTGCATGTGAAGTCTCTAGACATATTTGTACATAGGACATGTGTACTTTCCTGTAATCGCAACTTTCCCTCTGACCATTTTGTCTGCCAATAGTTCATGCAAATCTAGACAGAGCGCAATCTCTAACTAGACCTCCAACTGACTTTATATAAGTTTATCGACGTCATTTGATTATGGGTTAGTATACCACAATATACCAATTCAGAATGTTTTCTTGTTTGGTTTTCCCAGGCTCTACGCATCATACTGACTCATTTTTTGCTGAAACTGTTCGGACCGCCAACGACGGTTAAGAGCGGACAACCCTTTACATCTATTCAACCAGTGTTCATTTTTATCATGCCAATTCCCCCGTGGGAGGAGAAAAAACAAAATGCAAAGCTCTCTGAACAATGAGAAATAAGATTTGAATTTAACTATTTACTAAAATTATTTGACCGTATATTATAGGGTGTTTATTGTTTGTGACATTCTCAGTTGCTTCTATGATTGAATGATAAAGTGATGGTCAGCGGGATCTCAAGTGGAAAATTTATGAAGGAAACTCTAGGAAAGAGACCTTTAAACTCTACTTATGACGATGGGTGGCCTATAGAGTATTCTATATAGGCCTACTTGTTGTTCTATGAATACACTAATTTTACTTCTGAAATGAATATGATGCAAAATTTATTATAATATCACTATTTTGAAGAAGAATCTATGTCCGAGGGAATATTTCGAAATAACTCATACGAATTTAAAAAACGCATGACTGTTCTAGATGACCACCCAACGTGATTTCATCCGGGTCAGCCAGACAAGGATTTCACATATCCACGAACAAACCCGCACATCGGCCTTGACTTACAGCGCCGACGGGGTTTTTAGCTCCCGCGCCCCCTTAAACTGGCCCGGCGAACACCTAGCGGCATAGTTTCTGTACGAGACGCCCAAAACAACAATGGAAAGTTTAAATGGAAGAAATTAGAGGATAAAGGAAAATAGGGATAGAGAAGTTGATGATACCACCCAAATTGTAAACTAATAAACTAATTATTTAATTATTTTAGACTATTTATTAGTTATAAGAGCCTATTCCTCTGAAGTATTTGTTCGTGTTCTTCTTTAGTCTACTAATTCATTTCGACCTTCACCGTATTTTCCGTTGTTTGTTGTTACTGCAGGTCTAGTTAGATATTAGGTCATCTATGCTGGCACAACAAGCACCCCCTTACTAATAACTTTATTAAAAACAACAATTATTTATATCCTACTACCCTTGGCCTCCAATCTACTTGGGTGGTCCATTGCACGTGGCAACTATATTTGATAGCAGTTCTTATCAAGATGTTACTCTAAGTTCATTCAGGTCATAACCTTGTAGCTAGGTTTCTTTTACAGAAATAAACTAATCATATGTAAATATGTATAACATAATATAGGAGTATTAAATACTTGTTTAATTGTTATTTTTACAAGTTTTTAAAGCTGATTCCCCTTATTAATAGATGAATTCGGTATTGTTGGCTATCTTATCTTCAAGTACTTACAAACCTTGAAACGGCAGCAACTTCTTTCTGACGGGGCTGTTCGCACTTTTGGCGCCGTTCGCCCCGTGTCACTTTGTATTAGTAGCCAACCTGCAACAGCATGGCGCCCCGTTCCATATATGGCGCCCTAACACAAATCGCAACTTTATTTTTCTTGAGCAGGTGTGAAAGCATAGCAATTACTTACAAAAAACAAACAGTTTAGACCACCTACGAATGAAACTAGGCAGGATTTGTACTTCCGCATGTAGTTAGTTCAATGGGGGGGGGGGGGGTGTTTTAACGGTGACATTCGGTTGTTTTACCATTGAATATTGCCATGTGTATTCTCTGCTGTAGGCGGAAAGACCACCCAGAGTGCGACTACACAGACCACCGG
>JAQGAV010003237.1:0-12974 GCA_034691345.1 Phasmarhabditis papillosa | reverse complement strand
TGGAACACATCTTTTATTTAATTTCGAATTCGGAAAAAACCGATATGAAACGGAATTCAAACATCATTCGGAACAATCTTATGAGCACCTGCTTCAGTCATTGACTTTTATGGATAATGTCAATTTGAAAGAAAAGGTATATATTAATTAGAATAATATTACTAGTATATATATATATATAAAGTAATTGAAATATCTTTTACAAAGGTTTTTAATTATCGTCAACTAATTCAGCGTTAGCGTAATTCAAATAGACTAGTTTGTGTATTTTTACAATGAACTTCACAACAAAAATGTTGTATTCCATTTAGCAACCCTCCACAGTAATTAAGTATGCTGAAGAAATATAAATAATTTATTTGTAGGTGAAGATCACAGTGTTTGTTGTAAAAACGCTAGATTTTGGTTGGTTTAACATTTGATATTAAGATATACATGTTATTTATAGCAAACAATGAAGCAGCCAAAGAATCATTGAATAGACTGAGAACTAGAATCCTACAAACAAAAAAGGAAAATGGTTTGTACTTTAAAATTGCATTATAATTATTGTATATAAGCTTGCCAAAAAGATATAAAATAATATGCAAATGCGGGGGTAAATTGACTTACAAGAAGTTTATAGAAACAACAACTAGTGTGCCTCTATTTGGCTTACAACAAGTACCACAGAACTCGTGGAAGGAGAACCCGAACCCCGATGAAGTTGAATCTTTGCTAATGAACAGCATATTGTTCAAGAATGGCTCTAAACTTAATGAAATGGTAAATGTTTACGTTGTTAACATAACAAACACACTATATACTTTCTTAAAACATAAAACAACTATAATATATAAGAAAGAGACTGACTGTTATTATGCCAACTATAATATATAAGAAAGAGACTGACTGTTATTATGCCAACGATAATATATAAGAAAGAGACTGACTGTTATTATGCCTATTTTCTCGATTAAGATATTGGTTTACACTTTTTTAACTAAGAATCCGATAGACATTAACTGATTTCCGCAACATTTGCTTATTTCTCATTTCAGGCCTCCACCACCCCTATTCCTGTACGGAGTATTTATACAGTACTCTCTAGTCATACTAAGTTATGTACATCTAAGAGCAAGATTATTATATTAAATATAAGTCTAGAATATCAATATCTAGAAGAAGTTATTAACAAAAATATGTTAATATCAAATGTTATAATGGATATTATAAATATAAATGGAATTGGTTATCCAATTAGAAAAGAAAGAAGAACTACAGTCAAATTAATGATGGGAGGAAATACTATTGAAGCTGTTTTTAACTGTCGAAAACAATGGAATAGAAATGTTTTAAACGAACAATTGTTCAGAGAAATAACTATTAATATAGAAAAACAGGTAAGAATAGTGTATGTATATTTAGTATAGTCTGATTCAAGAAGAATAATGGAGTGTTATTGGCGTATTTTATGTAATTTTGCGTATATTTTCGTATTTCAAAAACTTTCAGAGTCATTCTTGGCGGGATATTTTTCTAACACTTCATTATTACTTTCGGATGTTACTATAAAATAAATGAAGAATTCCGCACACTTTGTTCGGTTTCTGACAAAGACAGCATAATGTATTGTAAATTAAATGTTTCAGTTTCTATTAGAAGTCCAGTATCGTCTACTAAAATAGGTCAACATATATATATTGATGTGTTCGAATGAATATCAAATGTTTTACTCCTTTTTTAATACTACGGGATTCATATTGTTGTTTTTCTTATAATAAATATGATGAACAGATGTTTTTTTGGAAATATATTGTCTTATCTCAACTAAGAAAAAATCCTTTCCAATAGAAAGAGTGGATTTAAATAGTTGTGAGGGTACATTTCAGTCAATACAGGCTGACCTTGGTAGCAAAACATTTTATTTAGCTAGACAACCAGAGTTAAATAACACGCGGTTGTTAAAATTAGTGCGCCAATTCTTTTATTTTCAAAAGAATAACATTTTTATTAAAGGATTTAAACTCCCATTTAAATATTATCATCAACATGTCTTTAATAACTCTATTACATTTGAAGTAAATGTTTTTTCTATAATATTATATTGTCTCGAACTATTGAATATGACAAGTTAAATGGTAGTTAATTAACATTTCTATTTGAAATATAAAACTTTTAAAATTAAATCTTCTACCGATTGTTGCAGGAGATATATTATTACCATTTCTGTTTTATGAAATTGATGTTACAGTCCGTTTTATTACACAGAATATAGTTAACGTACCCTTGATGACCGGCTTCCCATTCAAAAATAACTTTTACTCAGACAAAATAAAAATGAACACATTTTTCTATAGGAAACCGGCCGTTAGGTAAACAAAACGTTGGTAGTTCAGGAAATACAATTCTTACAACGACATAAAGTTACGCCTGTCTTAGTACACTCATGGAAGCTCAGTTTCGAAAATTTAAATTCGTGCAAACGTTACAAATTAATCATGTTAAACATTATTTCGTTTAAACCTGAAAATAGAAGACCAGTTAGTCAACAAATAACTATGTATATTTTAAATTTTCCTTTCTTTTTGCGTCCTCTCGCAAGAAGTTCAAGATTACTGTAACAAGGATCACGCTTCCGAAAGTTTGTAAATTAATTCTATTTAATGTTATTATACTAAATGCAGTTCTATCTATCTTTTGTAGTGTTTGACAGTACAATGCTTAAATAGTTCTAAGCCATACACTAAGTCATCTATATACATTATTTATTTTATATTTGTCTTTTAATTCTCAAATGCTTTTTCCATTATGTTAATAATATTTTTATTTTATTTTAAGTGTTCTTTAACAGAACACGAGATGATGCATGTACGCGTCGCTGATTTCATATTAAGGGATTGTGCAGGCGAACTATCAACAGACTGTGACTGTAATAGTAAGTAATAAGATACTAAAACTAATAAGTATTAATAGTTTTATTTCTAACCAACGTTCTCAATAGCGTACAAAATTACATTGTTTCAGGGCTTCACATTTGTGATTATGCAACCGTGTCTCTTAAATCAAATTTTGACTCTAAAGGACTTATAATGCGTAGATGGAACATCTCAGTTAACAAAGAGTTTTATAACCGTCAAATGAATAAGAAGGAATTATACAGTATTGTTGCTAATAATTTGTGCATTAGTGAAATGCAGCAACATTTCTCCCCCAGTACATTGTTAATGTATGAAATTGCTGAAGATGGCAGAGTATTCAATGCTCATCTAAAACCATACCAAGACTATAATCCGCTACTATTGGCTTCTCTTCTCTTTCATTCTCGAGTCGATAGCGAAAACTTAAAAAGAAAGGTATAAAACATTTGTATTCCCCTTATATTAATCGATTATAGTTCACGATAGTGGTATACGTTGTTAATACAAAAGCGTTTGGTGAGTGTTTACATGTATTTGAGAGCTATTTTTTATAACTTGTTAACTTTTTTGACAACAATAAAAACACAACTAAATAAAAATAGTACATACGTTTTTAGCTACTACGGAAGAGCAACGAAGAATGGTTGACTGTGTTAGCGCGCGCATATTGGTGGGTTATTCAAATTGATGACAATCGAAAAGCATTGAAAATGGTTCCGTAAGAAAATGTATTCCAAAAATACGGAATTAACAGCCGATTGCTCTTTTCTTTATTTTATTGAACATTTTAGGAAGAGCTCAATCGAGAATATGAGGGGCGAAATGCAGTCGCCGGTAGGTTTTATGCCCTTTTTCATTCACCTAGTGCTATAATAGGCATTTCGAAAATGATGATGTCAGAATCGGATGAGAATTCGCAAACTATTTCTAAGGTAAGGATGGTGCACCGAAAGAAGAGGTCCGACTGTAGCAAAACTGACTAATTCTGGAATTAGACAACAACTTTTCCACAGCTTAGGAGCGAGCTAACAGCAGAAAAGCCGGACTCGATGGCATAAATTTTTTGCCGGTTCGATTTCTTAGCGCCAAAAAAACCGGGGTGAACAGGACTTAGAATTCTACCCCTGCTAAAGCGAGTAAAGTAGAATATGCAGAAATTTATTCTGTTATAGTTTTTTCAACAAAACATTAAACACAAAATCAATTTTACGAAACATGAGATTAAAATGTGTGAATCGGCAACTTAAAAAATTACCGGAGACGTTGAAATAATTATATTTCTTAAAATGTTTGGTGAATAATGTATTTCTTGCAGAAGAAAACTGAGCTATCGATTCAAAGACATTTGGTAAGTGCCTTAATGGAGAAAGTGAATAAAACTGTTCCTGAACTAATGCGGAAACTAGGTTAGTATTTAATGATAGGTTCATTGGTTAAAAAGCTCTTGTACAGTTCCCATCAACGATCCGCGGCGATTCCCACCAGACCATCCTGTGGGCAGGGCCCAATATACGGGTGTTAAAAAGCAATCAAAATCAAGATTTGAATGAAATTTATGATAATGAACGAACGCAAAGTAACATCTAGAAATCTGTAATACCTACATATATCGAGTAAAATTTATTTATTTTCTATGTATTGACTTTTACCCTTATGGCCCGGGATTAAGTTGTATGGTCTGATTCCCACCCACATCTGAAAGTCCGGCTACCTATGCTCACCTTACTTTCTCGTAGGAGTGGGAAGGGGCCAGCACGTAGTACAATTTCTGCTATATCTTTAAATTATCACCCCTTCTTTCTTTGTTAACTTCAGTTCTCACCCTTTATTCGGGGCGACTCATCTTATTGTTAGAGGAAATTTTCAAGCGAACTATCCACATAACCGGGATTCTTAAAATTAAGCCCAATTGTTCCCGTTATTAAGGGGTATTTAACAGCCCCCGACAGATATTTGAAATCTCAAATAATAACTTATTGTTTTTAGTTGAGTGTAAAACTGGTTTCTGTGAATCGCACGACCTTCTGCTCTTTGAAGAACTGCAAGTTAGTATATGCGCTCGCTTCCGGGTGGTTCTTCAGAAGGATTTCAAGGAGACAAAGCTGATAAATGCTGAATTTATGTATTCCATGGTGGTCTATGAACTCTTTCTAAATGTTTGTGGCAAGAGAGGTTTCTTCGAGAGTAGTTATCTATGTTTCGTGATTGAGGAAGATGGTGGATTTGTTATTTCAACAGGTCTAAGAGATGCTGCTGACTGCTTGAACAAGCCGCAACTGACTTTTCCTAAGAAGATTAAGCTGAAAAAACTAAAAGGACAGGTTCGTTTTTATTGAAAGAAGTTAAACACAATCCGTGTTTGTATAGAACTATATTCAATCATATAGGTTCAATAATTTTTTAATCACAAATATAAGGCTATATTTTGTAACTTGCAAAGTGTTTTTGTTGATAAGACCGATATTTTTGTGACTTTTGTGAGATTCTGGTTTTGGATTAGACCAGGCAGGTTCCAGAAGGTTCCGCCGACAAATTCGACTAAATATAACCATTGTAGGCTTTAAATTCTTTATTTTCAGTTCTTTCTAAATATTTTGCTTGTGAATGGCCGAGATATTGGTATGAGTTAAATATTTATATTTCTTATTTGTACTATTTAGAAGATGTATCATTACGGAAACAGTTTATTGCCAATATGAACGCGAGAATATCGGTAAGTAGATTGAAATATAGCATACTAAAATAATATTTGTTAATAGAAAATACACATATTTAATAACTAATTTACCTCTTTTTAGGATTCTTCTGATGAAACAACACTACTACAAAAAGCAAAGAAATCAGAAAAGTGGTGTAAGTTTTACGTTTAACTTTTTCTATAATTAGGCAGCCCCATCGTTTTACAAAACTGGCGCATCATCTGGTTTTGGATTAGACCAGGCATGGTTCACGGGCCAGCCCGGGCCGAGGTTTTAAACGAATTTAGACCTCGAGTTAGGCCGACTCTTTTCCCACCCATTGATTAGACAGCTTTTAGAAAACATCAGCAGTGCTGTAATCCGAGTGCTTGACCCGAAACAAATCCTGCCAGATTCACAACAATTAAATCAGAGCATAACCTCTAACTCCAATAGAAATTTTATTAGTTTCTATCTTTCGATTTAAAATAGTACAAAAAGTGTTTTATAATTACTATTTAGTATTGTCGAAAATCAAAAAGGCAGGAACCCCACTTGCGGAGAAACAATTGAAAACATTAGCATCATCCTTAAAGTCACCAGAAGATGTAAGTTAGTTATATTGGTTAGGCTTGCTTCGAGACACAATTGACGCTAAAACCACACCATAAACTACTATGTAAATTCTGGTGAAATACAATCATACCATATTTTAAACAAACTAAACATTTCATTAATCTCAGGAGTGGGACCGAGAAATTTAGTCATTAGGAAGGCATACTTAATCCTAATGTTTCTTTGTTCTTTCAGCTCGTTCTACCTACACAAGATAATATTACACTGGATGACTTTGTACATAAAGGCGAGTAATCGATTTAAATAATTTGCATGTTATATAAGAAATAATAAAACCGCTTACAACTAGTTGATCCTTATTTGAATCATTTCAATAACGTGCTAGCTTATAGCCTTCAGATACTAACTTGAAAAGAAAACCCCTGTGAGATCAGGTATAGTTTATAAGTCTATAAGCTATAACAAACAATAGACAATAGAGCCGGTGATATTCATAGGCTTCCGCAATTGCGTATTTGTCTATTTCTGGACATGATACAAAATAAAACAAGAACAATAATAATTTTCTGACAACAAAAAAAATTGCGCATCGAACTATATAATGGAAGTTTAATTTTGCCACAAAACGAGCAATTTTTGAAACCTTAAACAACACCGCTCACTGCAGTATTTTTATTGTTATAGACTATATCAGCGGTATGGGATACCAGCTCTTGGAGTATTCTCTATCATTGCTCATTTCAATTTCCCACTCTATTTGCAAATCAAAAAACCTCTTTTTCCATTAGGCTGGATTTCTAACAATTCTATCTTAGTTGTAATATTATTAGACTATAATATACACTTTCTTTTTTACTGATAATACAATTATTTTAGAAATCGACTCTAATGCTGTAGAAATATCAGAATTTGCAAATAAGTTCTTTATTATTGGAAGATGGTTTATCGAAATATCTCAAAAGAACCTTAAACCAAATACGGATCGAGCTGCTCTCTACTGTCAAAAAACTAACTTCATATTAGCTGAACACTATTCTAAGTTTCTCAACTCTAAAAGTCAGACAATGTTTGAATTCCGAGCCGAGAACGGGACGGTATTTACTACTAAGCTGAGACCTCATGCCAGAAATAACCAAGAAGTTATGGCCGAATCTATTAGAATTCAAAAAATACACAATGAAACCTTTAATGGAAAGGTGAGAAACATTTAGTATTTAAATATAATCAAGTGTTTCAGTTTATTGTGTCTATATTTATACTACAATCACAAGATCTAGGTTAGTTATCCTTTTTCTTATTAATGTTAGGTGAGGTCTTATTTATTATATTGAGTTTGAAAATAGAAAACTCCCCTTTACTCGTTGCCGACTACTTTGTTTTGTGATCAACTATTAGAAAAAGTCTTAGTTCTAACATAATCGACAATAATTTCAGATAGAAATAACAATACATTAACACATATTGTCAATTTATTTCGGAGAAATTATGAAGTTAGTTTTATGTCGGCTATAGTAATAATAATATAATAAGTCATTGTTAAAACATTTAGAAAGTAATAATAAATACTTTTGAATTTACAATTTATTTTTATTTTTCCTTAATGTATCAATCGATAATATTGTGTATTTCAGAGAAATTTTATGTACCACATAGCCGATTTCTGTAGAATTAATAAAGTAAGTTAATCTTTAGTTCTCATTAAATATATCTACCTATTTTAAGGATTTAAAGTTCAAGCAGTCTTTTCCTCTTTACGAAGAGTGCCCGGAACCGTATTACTACCAATGTGATTGTGACAGTAAGCATATACTGGCCTATTAAATTTCATAAAAAAATTTTTTTTCCTAATTTCATAAAAAATCCTCAATTTGGTACCTAAGCTCTCGCTCTAAAGGCAATCAGACAATTAGCATATCTAGCCTGTTTAACAAAAATAGAGCCTGGTTTCTTTATTACGACATTTTCAGAATTCCATCTTCGAGATATTTGCAGCATTGAAGTTCAAAGAAAAGCAGATCTAAGAAGTTTAATTGAAAGAGAATACACTATAACATGGACAGAAAGATGTCTTTCTGAGATCAACATTAGCATTCTTTTAGCCTTAATGGCAAACAGACTATGTTTTATAGATTTCTATGATACATTTAATGTTGGAACACATCTTTTATTTAATTTCGAATTCGGAAAAAACCGATATGAAACGGAATTCAAACATCATTCGGATCAAACTTATGAGCAGTTGGAACTACAATTGGGATGTAATGAAACTGTTAATCTAAAAGAGAAGGTTTGTTTAATACATTTATGAAATGTTTCAATTACCGTATATTCAGTTATTCATAAAACATAACACAAGATGAAAAGGTCCTAAATAGTTTAAATTGGGAGGGTCGGTGTTCCTTTAAGCAGTGGGCTTCCCAGCAAGAGCTATATTTCTCAGCATGATTCCCACATCTTAATAAACCAAACAGAACAGCCAATATATAATAACATTTGATTTAGGCCAAAATCACAGTCTTTATCGTTCATACATTGGACTTTGGTAAGTGAATATATCTTTATTTGGGATTCATTATCTTATTACAGCTAGTAAGGAAACAGCTATGAATGCACTAGACAGGCTTAGAACAGGAAAATACAATAACTCATCTAATGGTTAGTACGGAAAACGGTCGGCTAAGAACAACTATGTTTTTTAAAATGTCCCTTGTTCAAACTTTTAACCAAGTGTTGTCATATTAAACAACAGTTGATTTATAGGAAAACCTTCTTTAACATAACTATTCACTGTCCTCTCAGCATAAATATAGAAAGACGTTAACTAATGTAAATAAATACTCTTATTTAAACAATAATATCAATTTCAGAATCAACGAAAAAGAGCAGAACCTTCTTTTTCATGCCAGAAGTTCCAGAGAACCCATCGGAGGAAGAAACTCTAAACCATAATGAAGTTGAGCATTTATATTTGAACAACAATATTTTCAATACAGATTCGGATCTAGCAGCAACTGTAAGTAACTACAACTATAACTATAAACTACAAAATATAATTGTTTTTACAATTTTTCTTAATTTTGAATAATACCGTTCATCTATCTACATTATTGAAACAGGCTGGAGGTCATCCTACTGATGATGCCCAAACCGAAGGCCGGTATAATTTCGTTTAGGTTTATGGGCGAAACGAAATGGTACCCAACACTTTTCTTAGAAAATTTCCCTTTCATATATTCAGTATAACATATAATCTAATTTTCTCTTTATAAGTTCCAAATTCTAATCACAGTTTATAGTCTCTTTTGCTAAGTATCTATAATATTTTCAGGCCTCCACCACCCCTATTCCTATACGGAGTATTTATACAGTACTCTCTAGTCATACTAAGTTATGTACATCTAAGAGCAAGATTATTATATTAAATATAAGTCTAGAATATCAATATCTAGAAGAAGTTATTAACAAAAATATGTTAATATCAAATGTTATAATGGATATTATAAATATAAATGGAATTGGTTATCCAATTAGAAAAGAAAGAAGAACTACAGTCAAATTAATGATGGGAGGAAATACTATTGAAGCTGTTTTTAACTGTCGAAAACAATGGAATATAAATGTTATAAACGAACAATTGTTTACAGAAATAACTATAAATATAGAAAAACAGGTAAGAATAAACAAAACATAATCGCTACCTCTAACTAAGAGGCTAGCAAATTAGATTATTAAACAATTCATTTTAGTTTCACTTGGAAGTTCATTATCGTATGTTGAAATAAGAAGAAGAGAAAAAATGAAACCATTTTCCTTTTTGGTTAATTTTTTTGTTAATTTTTGTTTAATTTTTACTTTGTACGGTAAAACTTCTCTGTTTTCCTTAAAAAGACTCATAACATTCTTAATTACCATTCCTCCAAGTTAAGATTCTCTTCAGTCTCATACTTGAAGTATCTAAATCTTGTTAAATAACTTTGTGTTTGTATATTGGATCTATTTCTCAGTATGACTATCTTGGCTATTTTAAACCTTTGCTTTGTTCTTGTTCTTTTGTTATTGTAATCAATAGTTAAAAGTTATATTAAAGAGAGTGTTATCTAATAGTTTATTTTTTTTATAAAGCTCACACGGTAAATTTAGCAAAGAAAACTGTGTGGAATAGTTAAACTAATTTAAATAAAGTATGAGAATAAATTTAAAAAGAAGCATTTCTATTCTAATAATACTTATTTTATAATTACAAAGTTTATCATGTTTTTCATATCATTCTTTCATTATGACATGGATGATATTGGATGTCTTGTAGGCATCATTTGCGACAGAACTTGGTCTAACCACTGAAAATGGAATATTAAATAGAATATAACAAGTTTAAATTAATATGATATATGTAATCTTAATGAAATGTATGGTTTAGTGAAACTGAAAAGATGATATATTTAGTATTTAGAAAGTGAAAGTAATTATTAATAAATTATATTAATGACACGTTATCTCAGTTCTAATTTGTTATTTAATAGTTTTCTAATTAATTACCGTTAAGGGTGCATGCAGATGTATTTCTATCCAACATGGTGTCGATGTAACATCTTGTCTTTGATATTCTGCACCCCATCCTTTTACAAAAGAAATACGGATAGTACACATGGTTGTAAGGCCGTAAGAAGCATCGAATCCACGAGATGACGATTGTTTTAGAAGCTGAAACTATTTATTTCTTTAGTACGTGGTAATGGGCGGATTGGGCCGAGTCCCGGTACCGATCCGACCCAATTTCTTACTCCTACTTGTTTAACAACACTAAGAATATTTCAAAACTTCTCAGGGTTAAATCAATATTATCTTTGTAAACTACCTACCTCTCTGAAATAACTGCCATCAAAAATCTTGAGTGAAGATTTCGGACCAATCTTCACCACAGTATTTGGATGAAGGTTGTGAATATAATTACAATTTCTGGATAGAACAAAAATGGGCAACTCTGATTCGCATTGTACATAGAGAGTGCATTGTTTATGATTATATGTTAGACGAACTCCTGAAAATTAAGAGTTCTAAACGAATTTTCTAACAAGTTAAATAGTAAAATCACAACTGAACTGTTGTTAATGAAGTCAAGTTATATCATAGAGTTTTTGCTTTTTACAGGGTTGCGAATTTAAAGGACTCGCTCTTTCTCACCCATGACTTCTCGTTGTTTAGTAAACAATGTTTTCTCTTATATTTTCAAAAGTGATAAAACAAATCTGAAGTTAAGGACAGCACAAGCAGGTCTAGTACAGTTAAGATCAGCTAAAATGTTTTGTAACATTTCAAATAAGGTAATGATAATGTTTGAAACTGGTTTCTTCTGCGAGGATTGAACTGTTTTAGAAAAAAATGATAAGTTTGCAACTTGTACCGTTTAACCCTAATGTTAGTGGAGTACCGAATAGTTATCAGTTGTAAAGCAAAGCTTATATGGACACCTTATCTTGGCGCTAACTTGCAATTGGGTCAACTACATGAATTCAAATATGTAACACATGACACTAATTAAGTAGAAAATGTAACCTTACGTAGAAGAAAATTTTGAAAAAAGTTGAACCCCAAATTGGATAAATTGATTGGGGAAAAATAAGGAGGAAATTTCGACTAACGGGTAGCTCTATTATATTCGTCGAATTAGCTTACCATATCCAATATGCATTCTAGTTTGTTCTATCATTCTGTTTCTATTAACATTCGAGAATATTCCCAGACTTATTTTATTTGGATTTTTTGTAGGATCCATGAAGCCATCTATGTTTAAAGTTGTTGAGGATACCTAAACTAATGTTATTTTACACAATCTGATTAGGCGTAAACTTAATAGTTTTGTTAATTTTACTCTGTGTCTACATATCTTTATAATTAAATTAATTTCACTACCATAACATTTGAATATATAATCTTAGTTATTACCTTTATCTGATCGCCAATTCTCATATTCATTTCATAGTAACTGATTGTAGCCCAATGTGCACTGTCTGTGTACGGTACCTACATTAACAAATAACAGGCAAACTTCGTTTAAATGAAGGAAAAATTTCTTCGATAAATAATTCAGGGTGATAAGTACATAACATAAACATAAACAATATTGTTTTATTTTAATTTAAATTAAAGTTCACTAACCGAAGCAGTCAGGACATCTGATGGTATCGTGTATATTGAATCAGTCAGCAGATGAGCAATATTGGCAGCGTTTCTAAAACATTACAACTACTCAATACTCACAAAGAATTTAAAGTTAATCGTATTGTCTAAGTAACTAACTTGAAGTTATATTAAAATTCTTCTTTTTCAAGAGAGCTTAGACTATTTCTTTTGTTAATTAATTTTCTTAACTAACTCTACTTGGAAATGACCTTACATGAACAATTGATCAAGTTCCAGATTTTGGGGCATATTCGAACTTTCTTGTGTCATTTGCTCCACCCAACGTAAAGATGGTGGTATCTCGAAGTCCTGATGAAGGTCAGGTCTTTCTGAGTATCTGGAAATACTTTCATATATAGTCTATTTCATTTCTCTATCATGAAGAGAAGGGGTGTTACGCAGAAATGAAGGAATTGGGAATCTTTTCCCCAAAAGCCCATTCTTTTTTGTACCACATAGCACCCCTCATTGGAATACCGCGCTATAAACCTAATTCTTGCAACTGACTATAAAATAAAAGTTTGTTTTGTTTCCTTTCAATTGATTTACAAATACTCATTTAGCCTACTATAAAACTAAAGGGTTTTATGGATTTGTTCTTTTTTTGCTAATAGTTCACGTTGTTTAATGATTGCAATCT
>JAQGAV010003236.1:0-12975 GCA_034691345.1 Phasmarhabditis papillosa | reverse complement strand
TATATATATATATATATATATATATATATATATATATATAGAAAACAATATACCTTAAAAGAAACTAAGAACGACATAATAATATACTTTGATAATTATGCGCATGCTAAGTAGGCTTTGCCAGCGACTTTTTATAAAAATTAACTTAGGTTAGTGTAAATTATTTTGTAGTTTACAAGTAAATTTAAGCATAGTGTTGTTAAAATATAATAAAAGAGTGTTTACAAATAGAGTAAACATTTTATATTCAGTAGAAGAGAGTAACATTTGTCAGTATAAATAGTGCTCTATTTTAGATTTGTTTGTTTTTTAGCGGCTTTGTAGGCAGTAATCCTAGTTCCTTTGTATGTTCCGATTCACAAAGAGAATTCATGTTTTGACTAGAGAAAAACGCAATGTTAAAAAAACATTTAAACTTGAAAGTATAGTTAAAATATTATATAAGAATAAATTCACAGAAAATATAGAAGTTGATAACTATCTGTTTCTTTTCCTTTTGAGGTCTTCTATCGAAAGATAGTTTTTGCAGTAACAACGTGAACTATAGTTATATAGTCCGATTCAAGAGTAAAAATGGAGTTTTAAATGCTAAAATGAAAAATATCATTGGTTTTTAAAATTTGCGCAAAAAAAAGCAACATTTCGTAAGTAACAATTCATAATTGCTCTTAAATAAGACTATATTGACAATCAATAACACATTATCAGATGATATCGTACAAAAAAACTTAAATTGGATGATATTGCTTCCAAATGATTGAGGTCTAGCTGAGGAATGATTCTTCCAGAAACTTGATAATCAGTAATGAATAAACTCGAAATGCGCCTTCTGCGGTTAGCTTGGCATGTTTTCGGTGTGTTCTGGGTGGTTGAGGCACATAAATGTTTATTTTATAAGACAATTCACAGCAGCTTTTTAGAAGGAAATTACACATTTTACGACAAACCTCAAAATAAGACCGCCTGGTGAGGAAATTGAAAGTTTTAATTGGATTCGCCAGAAAATTTTGTAGGGCAAAATGACAGTTATTCTAAACTATCGTGTTTAGAAAACTGTATTCTATGTTTTTTAGAAATTATAGATAGATTGTTCAAGTTTAACTTAATAAATGAACAATACAACAAAACTAATGTTCTATTGGATAGTTCAACTTTAAACAAAAAAAACGAAGGCCTGTCGAATATTCTCACAACAGAGTTTTGGTTTAATTTATACATTTTAAATATAAAAAACTAAGAGAAAGCCTGAATATCGCCTGCTTTTAAAGACAAATAAGCGTAAACTTTGGCATTTCTTTCTATAAAAATAGCATTTTTTCCTTGAACAAGTCGGCTCATTACTCATTCCACTGAATTTAGACAATAGAACTTCCTGAAACCAAGCGAAAAGGACAAAATCGACCGAAACATGCGATCTCTAAGAGTTTTGCTGTTTTCCAGACATTCGGTTGGGAAATTAGACCGTAATAATACGGAAAATATGATAAAATAGCAGAAAAAGAGTTTCTTCTAGAATAACAATGATAAGATATTGCAGATGTAGGTCAGATGGCAGATTTATTTTGCAAACAAAAGTTCCGTTTAAGAAAGTTGGTAATAAGTGAAGACTATTGGCAATGTAAGAACAGTCTCGTATGACTTTTACTTTCTAGATCTGTAATTCAGTTGCCAAGAATACTTATCTATCTTATTAAGATCTTTTTATATTTTTCAGTTAAACAGATTCGAAAAGAACAATTATAAAACTAAAGCTGTTGCTGGCTAAACCACATGTTCTACACAAAACAATTCTTTTTATTAAAAACGACGCTAAACTGCCTATTTTTATGTGTATTTCGCAGTTTTATTTGCTATTTTCTAAATGTTTCAGCCCCTGTTTTCAGTATTCCGACTTTTACAACAAATTTAGCTAATTCTTTATGCGTAAGGGGGGATGTTTTTGTTAAAAACAAACGCACAATAGGGAATTAAGTAAACTAATTAATAAGTTGTTATGTTATAAGGAAAATAGCAGAAATTCTCTACAAAAACAGTTGGGAAACAAAAATAATTAGCTAATTGGAAGAGAAAAGGGGGAAGATGGAACAACAATACAGTAAAAAGATACAAAGTGTCTGTTCTGAAGCCTTCTCGAAACTTAACCAACAGAAACACTATATCCAATGTAAAGGAACACTTAAACACTTAAACACTTAATTCAGTTATCTTGCATTAGTTAAAGGTGGTTTCACATAACTCAGAAATGAATAGTTACTTTAAGAAGGAGTCAGAAACATAACGAAACCTAGTTTCGATACAAAAAGCTAGTACAACAATAACTTTTTAAAGATAAACCTATCATAAAGAGAACTCTTCAAAATATTCATATTTTAAAGCAGAATCAGAGCAGAATCCCTAAAAACTTACTTTGTTGTCCGTAGGTTGCTTCTGAAACCTCTAAGAATGACATCTAAAACAACAAACTTTTAAAAAAGTACCGAAAATAGAGAAATATAAAACATAGAAAATGTAGCTGCAAAAACTACAAGATTTAAGTTAAATCTGTAAATCTGTGTTCTAGAGACAGCTAAACCATAGAGAGAAGCTAGAGCTATGAGGTAAGAAGCTTCTAATTAACTGAAGTGCCCACTATAGAGGTCTTGATCCAACTGGCTCGTCAAACAAGTCAACAGATTATAAGTTTAGGGTAGAGCTAAAGTTTTGTAAGTTTCTATGCTACTGCCATAATAGTTAAATAGTAGTTGAGCTTGTAGGTAAGTAGTCAGATTATTTAGTTGTACAACTGTGAAGTTGATAAAGATTGTGAACTTGTTTGAAGATTTCATCGAAAAACTCCAGTGTAGCAATGTTTATTTTTACAGTAAAGTCCTTTTTATAGGTTAAAGAAGCCAATAAAAAGGCTTGTAAACGTTTTTAGAAAAGTGTTTTAAATGTTTTAGCCGAAGATTTACAAGAAAAATATCCATAGTAAACTGAAGAAAATTTGGTGAAGAATAGTTTTTATTACAAAGAAATATGAGAAACTACGGTATTGACAAAACATAGATTTTACTAAAAATAATACTCTATATTTTCACTTTAGGTGGTCTAAGGTTGTCCAAGTCTAAGGCGTCGCAATGCTGAGTGACAGGCAAATTGCACGGCTAACCAACTAGCTTCTATTATGGAAGCATTAATCAAAAAACTATTTACTAAGCGTTTTACTCACTTATTTTCTCGCAAAATAACTTTTAAAAATTGAAATATCGGTTGATAAACAGTCCCATAAGTTAATATTTTGTATTAATGAAGTTCCCTTTTTTGATAGATTTTTGAGATAACAGTTTTACCTAAACACTATGTTTAAAAACGGAAAAGCACTAAAGATTTCTCACCAAACATCGTTTTTAAGAAGTTTTTTGTTGTAAAAATGTTTCTTTTATTAAAGTTTTAGTTAGAAATGCTTATGAATTCTTGAAATAAAATAATTTCAGATTTTCAAATAACAAGGGTTTCAGAGCACAGTGGAAGTATTGCGTGTATCAGAACTTTTGAGAATTTATTTTATTCATCTTGTTTTATTTTATACTATTTCGGTTTATATACCTAAAGAATAAAGTCTTAAAATTATAGTAGAATGGTAGAATACTTATAGCCGAGTTGCTGGGCTTTCGAGTAATCTTCAATAATATTTTTTACTTTACTATTTTCAGCTTCTATTTAGTCTTTAACTCACCAACAAATGAAATTCGTCCCGGTGAGGTGCGCCGTCTTCCGTTTATAATAGTACTTTTCTTAGGAATATCTAACGCTAGAGGATTCTTCATTTAAAGGACTGCAAAGAAAGAACACAGCGAAATATACAGCCACAGGTTCCGACACGAATATACACTGCACTTCGTTCGAAGTGAACTTTTTGCTTGCGTAGTGTAAAGATGATTTACAGATTAATGTAGTTATGAATAGTTAATTGTTATGTACTTTGCAATTAGAAACCGGATTACGAAATTAGAGCTTACAATTAGCTTGTTAGGCTTAGTCTCCAGAGATCAACTACAATATATCCGAGTCTAGGTTAGCTGATACAGGTAGGGGGTGTAATGTTAGAATTAAGGAAACTTAGTACTTGTAAGGTTTTGAAGAGGGTTCTAATGTTTTAACAACAAATTAGGATTAGTAAACTTCGTGGGATCGGTCCTAAATTGTTGATCACAACCAGGACTATAGAATAGTTAGCCAGGAATTGAATATTCTTAGTGGGAGGCCAATTGTTCAGAGATGCTTTGGATTCCAAGGGACTAGCAGGATTAAAGCAACTTTCAACCTAATAAAACTTTGTTGTCAGTTGTTGGAATGTGGGCGTGTCGTCCTGTATTTTCGCTGTGTTTTCTTGCAGTTTCTTCCATAAAAGAATAGGCGGGGCCCAAGTTATCCGGGAGCAATTTATGGAACGAAATTGGCCAAATATGATGTGCATCTACTCGGTCTTGGAAGTAGAGAGAAGTTTGTTTTGATAGCAAAAATATATAAATATGGAACGTTTCTATCCAATAATACGAAGAACTGGAAAGTTGCCAAATTTGCAGTTTTCGACCAGATTGTATTCAAAGTGCTTAGAAAACAGTTTAATCTGGGATTTCTTATTATCCTGTTGGCTTCTATAGAAAAGCGAACTTTTAAAACATTATAAAAAGTATTTTTACTCTCTAAATTCAGTAATCGAGTTAGAATTTGAAGTTATTTACCCCTCGGTTCAAGTTTGTTGTTTATTTTCAATTGAAATAGCGAGTTCCGGAGCCCTCTAGGGACCAAAGCTAAATAACTGAAAAAAGCGGAAAAATACAATGAAATTAATAAGTTTCAATAGTTTTAATGACGTTTATTGTACATCAATATCAGAAAGATAGAAATTACTCCAAAGTTCTTAGAAAATGTGAAACAAATGTTGCTGAAGGATTGAAGAACAACGGCACGTTAAACCTATAAGGCAGTATTCACTAGAAAACATCAAATAATATATACATATATATTTAACTTTAAGAACCTATATTCTTTTAGTTAATTCTGTAGAAAGTGACAGCTAATCGTCATCTTATTGAAAAGTGTAAAATGCAGTATTTAAAGAACAAATCAACATTCTAAATTTAATCGATCACACAAATCAATTACTAATATATCTTATTTTCGAAACTAACAACTTATAAAACAACATAATTCATCATTTTTCTTCATTTTTCAACAAGAACAGTTGTTATTATTGCAGTCCTATATATCATTGTTAGCATGATAACTTTATATCTGTGGCTAGAAATACCCCCTCCTAAAAACCACAAGTTGCTTAAGAAAGAATAATTATAGATAGTCAAGTTGCGAACCTAGGCTTGGACTGACCATGCATTAATTCAAAAGCCGGTATATTTACTGTTAAAACTATAAAAAAGAAGTTTATCTCAATAAAATTAACGAAAATACATTAAAAAACTAAGAAAATAAACAAAGTTTTTCACAAATGATGCACTTTTTAGGATATTTTTGAGTTTTCGTCAAAGCTTGCGAGTAGTTGATAGAAAATGCAAAGAGATGTGCACCATAAACGGAGAAAGTCGGAAATGGATAAAGCCCCAGAAACAATTCTTTTAGTATAGAGATTAATAAGTGTTTAAGTTAGTATAATATATTATATTGTAGTTATGAATACCTAAGATGTTCTAAGGTTTGTCTAAATAACGAGGCTTGGCCGAACCACAAATAGGTATAGTCACAGAATGTCAAATATTCATTTACAATTGTATATTAAGTTAAATAATATTATACATTAGCATTATACATTGTATACATTAGCAAATAAGATAAAAACAAGTTCAGTCCAGAAATAAGTCGAATTTGCCTTTAGATATAGGCAAAGTGAGTCTATATCTGGAGAACATATGTCCAGTTTAAAGACTTAACGTCGCTACGATCAATTTAAACTTAATAAACAGGCAGTGTGGTCTCTTACGAATACTGGACGCTTAACACTGCTGCACTTGATGCCAACTTCACTATTATAATGTTTTTATTTAAAGTTGGATTGAGTCGTGGGAAAATAATAAAGAACCTTTATAGACTTCTAATAGGAGAAAGAACCCGGGAGTCTTCTTTCTTTTCGGAGAGCTCAAGGCCGTTTCTTACTTTGTGTTACAGAAAGTAGTTAATATATCAATATTCAACTGTATGTTAATCGGGACCACCAAGAGTAAAAACATAACTATTTTAATAGATTAGGGCTTCTTTCATTGTAAACGATTCTTTGTTAAAACTTAAAAAGACAAATGTATTAGAAAATAAAGCTATATGTTTTAGTAATATGTAAATCTTATGTATTTTCACCCTGCAGCAGCCTATTTACCCATAAAGTTCCGCAATATTCCGTTACTCTAAGAAATTAATTGGCAACGCTTTCAGATAATTAAAAAATATAGTTGTTATCCAGATTATAAATAAGAAATGTGTTGTTGATCTACTTTTTAATTCCGGTAGATGTTGAAATTTAATGAAAACAATTCTTATCAGATTCAGGAATATTCTTTAAACTTTCTATTGCAATGTAGAAATGGATGCAAAAATAATAACACAGGTGAAGAAGCTAAATTCTCATTTTTGGGATCAGCCCATGGCTACCGAAGCTAAGAGCCTCACTTGACTAAGTACGAATAGAACTAGCTGCTAGTCTTCTTAGAATAAAGCTTATTTACCAAAATAAATACTTTTCGAATTATCCAAACCGTCAAGAACTTTTTTTTATTCTGTGTTTTTATTTAGCTAACTCATAAAAATGATTTATCTATTTAGAAAAACCATGCTAAATAAAAACAAACAAACTTGTCAACATCCAACTATAGTCACATTAGTTCTATATAGTTAAATATGCAATAGAATATATAGTAGTTAAGTTAATTTACACTAACAAATAGGTTTTATAACTTATAAATTATAAGTGTCAAACTCCTTGCGGGGGAGAATTACGAAGATAAGAGCACCTAAAATTTCCTTAACAACCTTTGAAAATATAAAAACTTCTTAGAATAGAATTGTTAATATATTGTTAATAATAAGTTTGTACAACTGAAAAGTAATGTTTTAATAAGAATTTGTGCTTTTAAATGCTCGAAATAGAAGTAAAATAGTTCTTAAACCTATTTAGTTGTGGAATTCTGTTTTGTTGGATGAATTTCAGGAAATGAATAAAAGATGGCTGGCAAAGATTAGAAATTTAGACTTTTATAAAGATTCGGAGACAAGAAATAATGGTATTGTACTTCAGTTAATAGCAACAAAACCTCACAGTTTAGAATGTATTACGTTTTTAAGGTTGAGAACATTCGAACAAAACATAACGCTAAACTTCCATCGAAATAGAACAAACCTCAATAGTTTGTCTATTTTATGCAGCTACCTCACAATAAGAAAAAGGATTATATTATAAAATAAATATTATAAAAAATATGTTAAATGTCCTGTTGTAGCCGCCAACTATAGCCGGTTCCCGTCAGTTTTCGACTGGATTCTTAGTAAAAGTAGTTTTTGAGGCTTGAAATATGTTAATGATGTTGAATTCTTCTGCCTTTTCACATGTTCGGCCGATTTATTACGAGCGGCGACGCGTAGGAAAATCGGAAGCCGAGCCATGAAGTTATGAAGAGGACCTCCCGGTCAAATAAGAAATATTTGAAGTTTCTTAATTTCTAATTCTTATAAACTAATTGGATAATCATTTAAAGCAATCTAAACTTACAAAAAAGTTAAGCATTGAAATTTCTATTAACTTTTTCAAATGGCGAACGAGAAGACTGATTTTTGTATTGTCAAAAACAACGATAAACCTTGTAACTAAGGTTTTTATTAACTAAAAACCGTTTACTAAAGTCTTATATAGTTAGCAATCTCCTTGAATTCTTTCAAATCGTCTAAAAACTGATGGTGAGAGCATCATCTTGTAGTTTTTCCCAATGTAAAACGTATAAGATGCAAATAATTAGCTAGTTAGAAACACAGAATAATTATAATTACACCTGTATTACTTAATTTAATCTTGTTCTCAACATTACAAGGCTTTTTTATTACATAATTAAATATAATAGACACTTAACTACAAAATCTTTGAGAATCTTGAAAAAGGGAAGACCTAACCAGCAATCGCAGCTCATCGAACTACAACAATTGTTTTAAGTTAAAGTTTTTATATTTTATCTAACGATAACAAATAATAAACATAGAACATTATATAAATATTATTACAAATAAAACTAATAAAGTCATTTTCCAGTTAGTCTGCGGTGATGTTTTTCTCCCCAAAAAGCACAAGTCAGCAGGGCGGCTAAATATTATTTGATGGGAAAATCGCCGGAGCGAAATAATTAAATTTGGTCACATTTGATTTTGGTGAATTATACCCCGTTCGTTTACGGTCCACAGGGAGTTTCTAGACCTCCAGGGAGGAAAAGTACAATCCTAAGAATTGATACGAAATTATAATTGGAAGTAGTTGGTAAAAGTATAGATAAATATTAGTTTCGAGGAGGTTAAAATATAAAATTAAAGTCTGTGAATGAGTTAAAAGGAGATGTTATCTAAAGAGTTAAAATAACATAATTAACTAACAATGTCTTCAAAGAATAAGAATTTATAAAAAAGTAAAATGTTTGGAAGTAGTGTAAAATGGTAAGAACAAATGCTAACTTCACTAAAAGACTTATGCTAAACTTAAACTTCATGTAGGTCTTAGGTTTTAAATTGTTTAAATATAAGTTATGTAGTAAAGCTTAACAAATAAAAGTTCTATACTATCTGCATTAGACAATTTTATTTTTTATTACTTAAGTTTTTAAAATATTGAAGTAAAAATATTTATTTTCAGTAAAATCTGGGGAAACGAGCAATGTTGTGAAGAACAATAGGAGCATGCAAGCATGGACAAAAATATTTATGTCAAAACTTGAAAAATGGGTTTTGATGTTTAAATAAATGATATAAAGAAAATATATATAACAAGTAAAAGAAAGAATTCTGTATTTATAAGGAAGATAAAAGAAGTAAACTTTATATTTTATAGAACTAAATAAAAGCTTTAGAAAAGACTTTTGTATAATTCATAGCTTTGCAAGACAACTTATGTTATTTGGTTGTAAAAAAACGTTTTATTTAAAATTTCAGAAGACTACAGTACTCATTACTTATCGCAATCCATATTACTGTACCAACAATGCTAATCTATTTTCTATAATTATTTCTAGAAAGAATGAAATATGTAAAGAATTTTCTCCAAATCCTACAAAATAGCGATAAATTCCAGCGTTTATTCATTTTCGCCAATTTTTCGACCTTACCTCCCGGGGGAAATCTGAACGTGACCTCTCTTTGTTCCATAGTGAAAATGAAGAATCTAGAATAAAAACTAAAAATAAAAAGATAATTCTATTCTTAAATAAAAGAATAAAACACAGTTCAAAAATGAACAGTAAAGAAACAAATATACATATTTTATCGATCTTTCTGGACTTTTAAAACAAAGTTTTTCGGCAGATTGTTAACTAATTGAAGGGAATATGTGTTTACTATGTTCTAAATAAGTTAAATAGTAACGCAGTGGGTGGTTGATGGATTTCTTGGCTGAAGTTGATTTGGCGCCAAGCAGCAAACTTTCAAAATTCTCCGGGGAAATGCAATAAACGAAAGCCAAAGGGCACTAAACAGGCAGTCGAAAATAAGGAAATTAACAAATAACGGCCGTCTAGGTATATATATATATTATGTCTATTATTATATTTGAGTTGCATAGTTACATTATTACAGAATACTAGATGCATAATAACCAAGTACTGTTAGATTTAACTAGTGAAACTGGATGTGCAACTAAACTTTGCTGGCGGTTCCATTTTAAAATTATTTAGAAACTATAAAAAATTAATTATCTTTTTCAATACATTGATGTTATCAAGTAAAAAGCTATAAAGAATGGTGATACATAGCTTTGCAAAGTCAAGAGTCAAATAAACTTTATGTTTTCATATATTTTTAACAAGAACATGTGGAATGTGTTTTCAAATAACTTTTAATTAAAACACAACAACATTTCCATTGTTCGCATTGAATACAAGAACCCTGTTGAGTTCTTCGAAATTAATTCAATTTCTTACATAAATATTAAAATGATATGATTTAGCTATATAATGTTAAGCAAACAGTCAGAACATTATAAATTATAAATTGCTTAGGTGGTCTCTTCCAAAATAAAGACCGTTTGGACGCTGTGAATATATATTAGACTTTGTGATTGTTGTTTAGTACATATTCTTGCAAGACAGACAGATGTGTTGAGGACAATTGTGATGAATTATGAAAACATATTTACGCTGTTTGAAAGAAAGAAAAATAAACTTAAACATGAAAAACTAGCCTAGATATAAGTATTTAAGTTACAAAACCACATAACATAAATCTTACCGATAGTAAGATGACATCTTTACAGAAAGAGAGTTATGGTTTGTTCATTTATATTGTGATCTTTTAAACAACAAATCTGAATAAGCTATATTTTACAGGCCGCAGAGCTTAGGCGAAAAAAAGTCTCCCCAATTTCGAGAGTATCAAATTTCAGGCTATTGTTTCCAACAAAAACGCGTAAGGTTTGAGAGGTTGAGTTTATTAGAAAAAGAGAAATATACAGAAATCAGGTGTTTTACAGAGAAACAATTAACACTTTCCAAGATATAATCATCGAATAGAAATGAGATATTTTAATATTAATGGAAAAATAAATGTATATCAGGAATTTGTGAGGAAACGCCAGAATACCTCAGAAGCAGCATTAACGCTCTTAAATCGAGAGATTTTCCTTTCTCGAAAACAACGATTTAGCAGATTTTTGGTTCGTGAATGTTTTTGAACGCAGAATTGACACCTCCGAGCAAACTTATTCAAGCACGAAAAATTAAAAATGTTTTTTATTCCTTTAGAAATATTAAAAATTAGAATGAGCATAGAATAGAAGTAAAATAGATGAACGGTCGGTGAGAACAGAGACCTTTAGTTAGTATATATAGGTTAAGTTATTTCCTTTTATTTAAAGTATAGTAATTGTTGCATATAACTACAATTCTAATAGTATCGCGAGTATATAATCTCATTATTGCGGAGTTATATAATTAGTATATTACTTTGTTAATAAGTTCGCTAATACATAAACTAACTCACTACATTCATATAGAAACATTCTAAAAAACTATATAAAAACTCTAAGTTATTTGATTACATGAAATATTATTTACTGTCTATCCCCACTAGGTAACTGGATTTTATCTACATTTGCTCTTCTTAATACTGGTATAAATTCCACCCTGCTAGCTTTTTATTGGAAATTAGTTAACCCAAATGTTTCCGCATAAAATTTCACCAAAACTAAGTCTGTCTTCGCCGATCAAAACTCCGAGTTTCAAGACTTTTCTATAAAATATCAAAGTACAATGAAAGTACTAAATCTATTTAGGTAGTTCTTTTGCACGGTTTGTATTTGCACCGCGTGAGGTACAATCGAGGAAATAAATTTGTATTTTCCTCTTATAAGCAAACAAGTTCAAAACGGAACAAAACAATAATACTGAAGATTAAAACATCTTTAAACAAGTTATATTAATATAATAAGAAATATCAAATATAATAATAATAATAATAATAATAATAATAATAATAATAATAATAATAATAAAAGGCCAAAGTAGTCAGTTGGCAACATTTATTACAGCAAGTTAGATAAAAGATTAATTGAACCAAAAAGAAAGTGGCCCATGTGGGAGCCGAATGAACACTGGTTTTTAGGAAAAGAGCTTCTAAAAAGAAGTTTGATTAAGAAATAAATAAGGTTTAGTCTGCAATAAACAAAAGAAAAGTAAGATATTATTGAATATTCAATTATGGTTGACAAATGGATGGAAACCCTCGGAAAGCTCTTCCAATATGGGTTGAATAATTTCATCCAAGTATGGATATCTAATGTTTCTTCTAATTCATTAGCATTTAGTAAGAACTTGAATCTTCTAATATGGCTTTCAACCCTACCCATGATACTACAAATAGACAAAATTATAAAACGACAAGAATTCGCTTGTAATTTTGTTGTTCGTGGGGGTCAATCTAGCGTCTTTTTATTTATGTATTTCATGTGTTAACAAAACAAACATTTCAGACGCCTGAAAAACGGAAAAACCGCCTTTTTTACTGGAAAATACATAGGAAATGGGAGTAAATCCGTCTTTGGACGTCAGTTTCGGAAGTCTACAGACGTTATGTTGGAGAAAAAATATTGTTTTTGAAAACAAATTTCAAAACATTTAAAATTCTTAACAAAAAGATTTAAACTAGTTTGAGTTTGGAGCAAAAATTGTGCATTTCCTTCCGCTAAGAAAGTTGTGCAGCCATTTTCTCGGCCGAAAGTTTAAAAAGGAAAACTCATTGAGAATAACTAGGAATATATGTTTGTTATTATTATTGAAAAGTAGTCAATATTCTACTATCACACTCTTTTAACTAAATTAATAATTGAAGAAACATGGGAAATATCATAAATGTAGGTGTCGAAGCTGACAATTTGCAGGAAAAAACTTGTGGTTTTCAAAGAATATACTGCCAAAAAATCTGCTTTTGAATCAAACAACTTGACCAGCTGGGCTTTATAGGTCTGCTCTTGTTAGATTATTCGTTCTAGATTACTGTAGAAGATTTCTTTACTAACAACGATACTTCAATACTCTATCATTAGTTGATACTGAGACTGGAGACTCATTAAAGGAACTTGTTGCTGGGTTTTACCAGTACGGTAATGCAATTGCAGAAATGGTTTTTTGAGTGTAAAAACCTCAAAAGTTGAACATTTTGCTATATCTAAAGTTATTTATAGCTTAGAATGCTTTGACGGAATGGAATGTGAAATAATTTTTAGAACATTTTTATTGCGCAAAAAGT
>JAQGAV010003235.1:0-12978 GCA_034691345.1 Phasmarhabditis papillosa | reverse complement strand
CTCCGGTTCAAAATTGCTTTTTCCCTTATAAAGCCGGTTATAGCGGCACGTTAACTACAAACGGCGCTTGCAGTCTTGGTTTTGAAACAGACTATATATAGAAAAAATAGGCCTCTCTTGTAAGACCCGGGCTAGGCCTGGGTGATAATATGAATCTTTTAGACAGGGTCCGGGCTGTTGAAAGTTTTAGAGAAAACATATTTTTTATAAATATTGCCAAACCCATTTTTCATTCACAAGCATGGCTTGCCGTTAGAAGTTTGATCAAGTTCAAGCATCCTTCGCCCACTTCGTGAAGGGCCAAAAGTGGCCGTGCACTTTCCCAATTAACAATGGATAAACTTCTCTACATTTAGGAAACTATGGGATTAATTTGGTTTTTAATACTTTGGGAAAAGAATTCGACCTGTTAGACAGTTTCCGTTATTCTAGATTCGATTACGGTCGCTTCGTTACAGACATCACTGGTTTAAAACAACCTATGAATTCTGGTTTGTGACGACACAAACAGTTCGTTTAGGATTTTGATTTTGAAATCGTCCTAGCGAGATAGTTATTTTCCTTAGCAAGTTTTCGTACGAACTGCTGGCTACTCACAGCTCTGTGCGTTTTAAGGTAACGGGACTGAGCAAAATTAATGACCAACTATATGCTGATGCGCGAAATCAGGCCAATTTTGTGAAGAATGGGTTGTTTTATCTATACTGTTCGAAAGAGCTTGCCAAAAACTATGCTAGCGAGTTTTTGTTTTGTTCAAGAAATTCACTTATGTCCTTAAAGGAACCACATTGATTTTATTAACGGAGCACAGTCCTTTATTTCAATTGATCACCTTGCCCGAACCTGGCACTCTCTTTAAAGCCAAAAGTTTTTCAATCGTTGTATTAGCTGTATACTATGAGAACTTGAAAGTAGTTTTGGCTCTGAATTTCGGAAGCAGTCGTCTAGAGTGAGCTGTCACATTAGTCGTTTTTGTATAATTTATGGTGAAATTAAGTTCAAATTAGGGGTTTTGGAGGGAGATTTTAAGGCTATAAAACAGATTTAGGCTATGTGAATGAGCAGGGATGGGAAATTCTCCGGCTGGTACGCGTCTGGGCCGAGTTTTGGAGAACTTGTCCCGAGGGATATGCGACAGTTTCCCCCAAGTTCAAATAAGAAAGACTCAGAATTCGAGAAAATCTGTTAGATTTCAGTCGATTGTTGATCTACCGTCTCTAGGTTGGGGGGAACTTGGGGGGAACTGTGGCAAGGCCGTCCCGAGTTGCCACCCCTGGTGAGTCTGGAGCTGCGGTTTGGATGATTCAATGTTCCTTGTGTACCGAAAATACAGTATGAATACAGTTACAGTCGCCGGCTTGTTACATTTGTCTGCGGCCAGAAATACTGGAAGAGTTTCTGATGAAAACTGACCCATTCTTACTAATTTTGCAATTCCGGGGCATCGGTGGACTGGAAACCTTTTCTTCAAAACACGGCTCGCGGCGCCCTAAAGAACCGGGACAGAGCAGATTCAAATGGTGTAACAGTGATGCTCTTAAACTGGCTTATTTTGTTAAGCAATTCATATTAATGCATATATAATTAGAAAGGCCAGAGCTCCATCTGTGCACTAAGCTTTTTCGAATGATTCGGTTAAAGCTTTCCAGAGAAAAATAAACGTTAATTTCAAAATGGGAGCACAGTCCCCTAATCCCACTGTCTCCGTTGACGATAAGTGAAATGCACATTATCTTTTATTTAACACCGCAGTTCTCACCGCAGCTCTTGATACAGACTATATATCTACCATATACTTTATCTAAAAATTTCACTTTTGGGAAATGGCATTTTTGATTTCAAGAGTTTCCAAAAATGAGTCCTCCCACTTAGTCTAAAGGTCCATTTGGTCCAGTTTTAGCTTTACGTCATATATTGTGCATTTGTTCACATTTTTTGCTCGAAGTGCTAATATGTATATGAATTTTGCAAAGGTTTGTCCTTACATAGTGTTGGCCTAATCGGATCAGACTAGAGTACTCCACTCACTTAACTCTAATACCACACACATATTAAATTATGCGGAAAATAACAATTTTATACGGGACGCTTGCTGCACTTTAAAAGGTGTCAAATGTTTCTAGTTGGGTTTAAAGTGAAATTTGAATAATTTTTTGATTTTAAAAAGCTGGCAAAACTTAGGTTCAATACAATTTTGAAAAACCGCAAAACTTGTTGAAAAGGAGCTAGTTAAAAAAAGTTTTTTTGTTTTTTTGTTTTTTACGAAACAAGAGGTCACAGATGTTTGGAGTGAAGAAGTGAGACGAGGGAACCATGGAAAGTGGGACTTTATTGCACTGCACCCAGGGAGTGGAGGCGGCGAATCAGAACAAATTTGCAAGAATTCTTTCTTCGGGAACATATTTTGCCAAAGATATATCAATGATTTTTGACTATTACTACAACAGTCGACGGCAGATCTTCATATTGAAAGAATAATAGTCCTGTTACATCTTTCAACACCGTCCACGCCAAGTTGCGTACGGAACGAAAATATTAAAACTGTATTTTCACTTACAGCCCTTTAACAACACAGCAATGGTACGCGCACTATGATTGTAGTGAACCCAAAACACAATAACAAAATATGTTACGCAAGTAATTATTAGCTGCGTTTGAGTTTTATTTCCCAACAGTGCTGTTTAAGTTGCAAAATTGCAAAAACAGTTGATTTCTAGAATTTGTATATTTTAGTTTTTCTACTATCGCCTTTTCAAATAAAGTCGCTTCATACACATTACTGTGTACAAACCGAGAGAAAACTCATTTTGGCGCGAAAATTGAAATTTGAAATAGATCCCTCGGGGATTCTAGAAAGAAGGGAAATTGAATGCGGCTATTCATGTAAATTGATAAAATGAAGAGGTGTGAAGAGGATGAGAAAATATTCAACTTAGAGGGGAGCAAAAGGTGCTCGAACCCGGGACGGCCAACTTCCCCGTAACTCGGCCAGGGCGGTGCCGGTCCGATAAGTTCACCAACGAGCCCAGCCTCCGATTGCTACTATGTATATACAGAAAGATTATGGAAATATTGACATGTTTTGAGTAACGTGCATTGGTATTGTGTATGTTCAAACGATTTCCTTTAAGGAAAGCCTAGGAACATCAGTGTTGATCTAAGTACCGAATACTAGAGTTGGGCGTTTCAACCCGTTTGCACAACGGCCTGAAGCGGATTGGATTGAATAACCGAGGTTGTAGTAAACCAATCAGGGTAATTTTTAGGTTTATGATATCTATATGGTAGTGCTACGCTGTGCCATAAAGCGGTCTCCATACGACATCTCTCATGTTTGTTATTCAAACCAACTTGTTTCAGTCCGTTTCGCAAACCGGTTGAAACGCCAACTCTACCGAATACCCCCATTCAGAAGGTTATTTATCAGTTAAAAGTAAGTGAAGTCCACAAACAAAACAGTACTGATATGTTGTCCATTTGATGACAAACTGTATTCTCTCAAAATAGGGACAAGGGCCAACTCCACAATAATAAAATTAGCTTACACTTATATTTGTCGCCCATTTTTCCGGATGCTTGTGTTGCGTCACCTAAATACTATTAATTTCCATATCTATTACATTAGTATTGACCGGATTCAAAATCACCTGATATATTGATTAACTACAAGTTCATGACATGCTACGACCCCAAGTAGTATTGAAGTACTGTCGGAGTACAAAAATGCGAGTCGTAAACAGGGCTACGTGGACCAGGATCCGCATCCAAAACCGTGGTAAAATCCGAAACCTTGCGAATAGACCCGGAACCGTCAAATAAAAATTCATAGATCCGGTCTTGCAGTGGATTAACAGAATATCCGCCACTATATTGTTTAAAATCTCTTGTCATAGTAGTTCCCTACAAAAGCTACAAGATAGTGGCGGGGCCGTGTCCCAATTTAGGTTTGCCTCTCGCATTTCCAAACTACGTCTTATTCATGACCAGACTTTTACCAACCCAGGTCCCTGCTCCAGCCTTGGAAGGCAGCTTGAGCATCCTATATCATCCGTAATTTACTGCGTATCTATCGCTAGTTGTTCGCGCCTTCGCCGCTAGTTAACTGGTCGGTTGGATTTCCTCAATTTGCATAATTTCTACACTAAATTAGCCGCGTAATTACACCCAAAACGTCACCCACAATTAACTTTTTCCTTCTATTTTAAACACATAAATGTGTACTTAAAACTTTAAGAGCCGAAAATATCTGATTTGGGGATTGAAAATGGAAAGTTCAGTCATTTTTAAGGGATTTTTGAATAGAATGAGTTCCAAATCTATTTATGGGCGGATGATTTGAGTATCCTTTGTGATCAGGTATTGGGATGGATGGATATTGAATGAAAATATACTACTTTACCTTAAGGGTGAAACTATCTTACTAAATATCAATTTTAATCTGGCCAAGTAAACTTAGTGATTGGGGACAAAAATACCGTACTTCTGTATAAAAAGAAAGTTTCGGAAAACTTTCAGTAATAAGGCCATGTTTTTGCAGTAGACTTTAAGACAACCCAACACTTTAAGAGAGCTGACCAGTTTTAGCCCAGAAATAGCATGATTCATACAGATGTGGAATCGTGCCAGCCCGTGCTGAACAGTAGAACCATCGGCCCGTGGTACGTAAAATGTTCACAATAATTGACCTGGGCCGACCTGTGGTCAAACTCTCTTCGCCTGGCTCCTGAAGTTTCCACCCCTGTGACCGTAGTATAGAAGCGCCCGGGTCGGTCCCCGGGCAGTTTTTGGCTGCCAGAGCAGTTGAGAATTGTTGCCCGGACACCCACCCGGGCGTTTATATACTACAGCCACTGATTCCAAAAGTGCTCACTAACCATGTTGTCGATATCTCTGTTGGGGATGTTGATCTTTCCAGCCGGCATTTCCGTGAGTAGCCAGGAGTAATGAAGATAGATAGAATATGGAGAAGGGGTTCATTCTAGAATAGGTTTATGGAACACTTGTTATTATTAAGGTTTTCAAATGCTAAACGATTATCGATTTAATTTTCATTCGGATACTATCGGAATCAAGAAATAAGTTTCCATGGCAGTAACCTGGGTAGCAGCAGTGTTATATATAATATTGGTGGATTAAGAGCCTATTCTTCGAAAGTATATTCTTTTAATATAGTCCATCTCAAGACCTAAGTTTCCAGCGCGGTATCACGGTCGGGGCGTTGTGCTATAAAACATGAATGTACTTTTGAAGAAAACGCACCACGTCGACAGATTTTACATTCATTTATTATATCACTGCGCCCCGCTCGTGAAACCGCGCTGGAAACCTATATCTTGAGATGGACTATATAATTTCTTTACTTTTGTGTCTTTTTGTGTTGAATGCACTTCAATTGATCGGAAATTTTCATTGAAAATTGAATTTTGCTCTCTTTCTCCGGTTACTCGCTGGAAAATTTATCTCTTGTTACAGAAGACATCTAAGAAACAAAAAGACATTATGCACAATAACTTTTATATTTATATTTTAAGTTATTGTTAAACTATTTAATAAACCTACTATTTAGTTCTTCTTTTTCGTAACTCTGCTTCAAGGGTGTTGATTCTAGCCAAATGAGCAAACTCTGAAGTAGACTAGTAAGTAAACAAGAGTAGATAACTTTGTAACAAAAATATATATTAAAAATACGGCAAATATAACTTAATATATAAGATTTAAAGATTATTATGTAATACATTTGGTGGTAAATATTAAGTATAGCGTCATTCTTTTCCGGGAAAACAATGCTGCACGAGATTTGGTGATAGTTCCTTGGAAGAAAAGATGGTAGAATATTTCATTATCTGAATTTTTAAAACATTTAAAACAGGCTGCTGGCCAATCCGGGCCGGCACTGGCCCTAACAGGTATAAATTATCTCAAAGAAGCTTTAAAGTAGTTCAAAGCAATGTTTATAACATGAGTATGCATTAATAAGAAGTGGCAATGCAATGAAATCCTGTATCATCAACAATGAAAGGAACGAATATTACTTAAAACAGTTACAAATATTTCAACAAATAACCTTACAGAGTCCGCCAGGGCAGGACTCAATCCCACCTTGAGCTGTCGGGAAACTGGAGGCGTAAAATGTTAGTGGTTGTATAGGAATTCAAGAAAAGTTTTGATAAATGGCCAAGTTATCCTGCTAAAGTTTCGAATGCGTAAAGTCAACAAAGTATATTTTGAATTCTGGAGGGTTTGCACAATTATTTTAGAGGAAATCTGCTACTAAAAGAAATACTGCAAATGTGAACTAACAAAGGGTTATTAAGGTTCAAGACAAGCCCTTGGCCAACACGGCTCGCCGCCCCTAAGGAAACGGGACAGAGCAAATTTGAATGGTAAATTGTTTAACTTTAATAAAACTATAAAAATGAACTTTAATTTTAAAATGAGTTCAGTCCTTTAACCCCACTGTCTCCGTTGACGAGCTGTGCCAAATTGTCAATAACTTGTCTAGATTGTAAATTCAAATCTCTAAACAGGCCGGTTCGGTCTTGAAAAAAAAATCTGACCATAGATTTAATAACAAAATGCAAACTTCTGGAATCTAATGAAATACCAATAAGCGTGGCGGTATAGTCCGTTTCCAAACCTAGACTACATTGCGCCTGCTTCATGCGCGACCGCTGGAAACTGCCTTTCCTCTGTTCAGGAGAGAGAACTTTTGAAGGCAAAACTTACACTACCGCGCATCCTACTAGGCCGGCGCAATGTAGCATAGGTTTTCAAACAGACTATATATAAATCGATTTTTAAATAAAAAAACTATCATGTAACACAACTTTAAAGTAAACAATTTGGTAATATGAGTGTTATTAACATTATATAAATAGAAGCTTGTGCTTCTAGAATGTTTCTATAACCTAAAAGCCCGTAGTTTTCGGGTTCTTCGCAACTAATTCAAAGTGACAGGAAATTACGCTAAGAGCACCGAGAAATAGTGGGGAAAATATGAAGCGAAGATGGAAAATCAGAGCAATTCCGGAGAAAAACAGTGAATAAGAGCTATTTATTGAGAATATGATATGATGATAAACTTTCAATGATGGGTATGTATAGTTTATCTCAAGACCTAGGTTTCCAGCGCGGTATCATGACCGGGACGCAGTGTTATAAATAATGAACGTGAAATCGGTCGACATGGTGTGTTTTCTCCAAAAGTGCGTTCATTTCTTATTTTTCTAACACACCGCTCCTGATACCGCGCTGGAAACCTAAGTCTTGAGATGGACTATAGTTGGTTGTTAGAGTCAGTAAATATAGTTATAGTCTGTTTCAAAGAATAGACTGCATCCCTCCGGTGCGCGGTGATGCAAAAATTTGCCTTTAAATAATAAAAAAAATAGGAAAATCACAACCTTTGCAACATCGCGAATCGAGTAATGTCGGCAGTGCAGTATTGGTTTCGAAACAGACTATATATTCGGCCGACAATGTATATGCAAGTTAAAGGAATGAGTGCTCAATTTATAAGAAGCAAAATTGTTTCATTCATTCAAGTAACTTAATTGTTTCGGAAAAATAAGTTACATGTGGTGTTGTACAATTGGATCATTGACTAGTCTGAGTTTTCGCGCGCCATTGCTCGGCCGCGCTCCAACAAATTTTGCAGTTCGTACCGTATACTCTTGCATTGCCTTGGACGCCGACTATAGTTACCGTTTGAATCGATATATGTTGCCAAAAACAGTTTTGTCACCAATATCGAGGTTAGAATCAAAAAACAAATTACGAATTAAAAGAACATTAGACTAGCTAGATAATGGTTGTGAATATTTACAATGATCTAACTATAATCAACTTTAAATCTTAAACACTAATAATAATAATAACAACAAGGAATATATATTTATATATGAAAAAAGGTATTATAATAGCGCGAAGTGAGAATTTAGCAATCGAAAATGCATAATTTCCTAAATTACATTCGTTTTATTGGTTACGGCGTAGCGATTTTCGACTCCAACCTATATATGAAATTAAATATTTTGAGGAAAAATAGAGCACGAATCGCAGTTTAGTTCATTTAAAAACTGGAGCGGTAGTTCAGAATGATAGTAGTAACTATAGCCTATATCAAAATCCAGCGCAGTTTTGGCCGTAGTATTGAAACGCCCGAATGGGTGCCCGGGCAGGGAAAAAAACAGCCCGGGCACCCACCCGGGCGTGTCTATAGTAAGGCCACTGGGGAGCAGCGATGTTACATTGAAATGAATGTACTTTTGGAGAAAACGCACCACGTCGACCGATTTTATATTCATTTTTATATAACACCGCTACTCCATAGAATAATGTGCTATAACTTAAAACAGATTATATATTATCTAAAGTTGACGGTGAGACTATATTCGAATGACTACGTGGTACCAATCTCCTACAATAAGTATAGTCGGATTCAAAACGAATAATGGAGGGTAGAACATATTTTTCCAGCCAAAACTGCTTGTAGGCAATTGCGTTTGCCTTGTAAATAATTTTCTACACTCCATTATTCGTTTTGAATCGGACTATAACGAAAAAAGATTCGTTTTAAAGTTTAAACAAACTATATTTCAGTTTTTGTCTTCTATTATCAAAGTGATTTCAAGTGAATAAGTACTTTTATATTGAAAAATCTCAAAAACTTAAATAAAAGAGATTATTCTGGGTTCATTGCCCAGCACAAGTTAACGAAGCGTAGGATTTTGAATTTATGAGGGAGTTTGGCCGATTTCCGCCTAGACAACAAATTTGAACATTAAAGTTTAGAAAAAAGCACGAATTTTGAAAGTTTTGTAAGAAAAATGTTTATTTATTTGTTTTGCGAGACGTTGAGGGTTTTAATTAAGCGGGAAGCGTCTCGTGCAATCCATTGGAAACTGGAAAACTGGATGAAATAGTTGCTTATTTAAAAAGATGTATAGTCTGATTCAAGAGGAATAATGGAGTGTTACTTGCTTTTTTTTTTTTTTTTTGAAATTTTGCGTATATGAAATTTTGCGTATATTTTCGGTTTTCAAAAACTTTTAGAGTCATTTTCGGCGAGATTCTTTTTTAACACTCCATTATTACCCTCGGATCTTACTATAGTGTGTTGTTCAACAAATAATACTTTAAGATTACACAGTTATTTGGTAATGTTTACTTTTGATTAACATTTAGAATACATTAAATATAGTATATGTATTTATTTTATATCATATATAAAACACATAAGTAAGAAATAGCCAACTTCCTGGTTTGCAGGGCTTCCCGAGTGCGAAATCCATGAACAGAAATGTAAATTCGTTTGTTCTTTATATAAGTTAAATTGGTTCAAAAACAGAAGAATCCAGAAACCTGCCAAACTTCAAATTTCAATCAAAATTTCCGATCAATTGAAGTACAGTCAACACAAAAAGACACAAAAGTAAAGAAATTATATAGTCTATCTCAAGACCTTTCCAAGTTTCCAGCGCGGTATCCAGAGCGGGGCGCAGTGTTATGAAAAATGAATGTAAAATCGGTCGACGTTGTGCATTTTCTCCAAAAGTACATTCATTCTTATAACACTGCTCCCCCGTTGTGATACCGCGCTGGAAACCTAGGTCTTGAGATGGACTATAACTAAACACTAATAATTTAAACATTTTGAGTCTACATGTTTAATGCAGCTACTAGAATCTATAGAGAGTTCCTGGGGATATAATTTCCTACTTTGACGCCTTTGCTCAATGAAATCAGGATATTAGAGTGCTAAATAGTATGGAATAGGGAGAGAGTACGAGAGATGCAGACAAGATTGCAGAACAGTATGTAATGAACGAATAGCAAGACTAAAGATACTAGCTTAGTTTAGATAAGGTTTGTAAAATAAATATTTCTTATAGGGGGATCGCAACAATAAAAATTTGATACAAAGTTATAGTGCTGTCCAAGGTAAAGAGGCGGTGTTGTTTGCGTATTTTTATAACAACATTGCGTATTTAGCAAATTTCCTTTAAAAAGTAGTGCTGGTAAAACAGGCTCATACAAAAATAGAACTCTTCTTGAAACGGCCGCTTTATTCTTAAAATCATGTATATGTGGTTTACATGTGTTTTAGACTAACAATACGACATCACCTGGGAGGAAATCATCCACTTATTAGAACAAAATTTTAAAATGAAAACTTCCTGGCCCAAATATAAAAAATGTATTCCAGAGGAAACATCAAAGCTGATCACCGGCCCGGACCGGCCCGGCCTGAAATTTTGAAACTGAGGCCGGGCCCGCCGGATAACCACCTCTGCAACATAAAGCTAAGACTGAAGACAAAAAGTGGATCTCAACTTTAAGAAATGGTATATTTTTCTAGCTTAGCCATAGTTTTGTGAAAAAGAAAACTTAGAAAATGAACAGCGTAGGCTGTGATTTCTTGCACCAAAACATGCAACAGCAGCCTTAGGGCTTCCGGTGACCAAATTCGAATTGGAAAATAGGAGAAGATTCGTAAAGATTCGTAAAGATTCGTAAAGATTCGTAAGGATTCGTAAAGATTCGTAAAGATTCGTAAACTATAAGAATTAACTAGTTTTGAGCTTCTATACACTAGACTAGTACAATAAACACAGGGTCTAAGAATATTGGGGAATGGGTCTTTTAAATTGTTTTTTGTATTCATACATAGTCTAATTTACAAAAAAATAAAACAGGCAGGTTCAAAATTGACTCTGTTTCTGGTGTTTCGGGGACGCACAGGAAACAGAACCGTCAAAAACGAAACTATTCGGAACTAAAAGTTTTTGCAATCACCTTCCAAATAATTCCATATTCTACGATTAGAATGGCCCGGGCAGTTAAGAATTTTTGCCCGACGGGCTAACAATTCCCCGGGCACCCACCCGGCAGGCGTTTCCATACTTTGGGCACAGTTATGTTTTTGGGAGCCCTGCTGAAGTATGCCTTTCTTTCGCAAGGCAGGGGATAAAATAGTCAACTGAGACAATCAAAAAAGGAATCTTACCTGAATAGCCGATACAACAAATACAATCAATAACTTTCTTTATAATAAAACAACAAAATAACTATAGTTGTTTCAAACTAAAAAAGACCAAAAATCGACTGAATTTTCTTTAACAATTTGAATTTTCACTAAAACACATTCAACAATTTTGTTACTACTAAAACAACAAAAATATAAACTATCTTTACTTTAAGCTATTGAATTTTCCTTAAACTTGTTGCTTCGACTGGGAGCTCAATAAAGTGAGATTTAAGCTGTCACATTTAAGTATTAGGGGCAAGATAAATATGGCGAAACTCGTTCCAAAATGGGTTTAAGGAAAAAGAACTAAAAAGTAAGTCTAAATTACCTTTGAAACTACAATTTCTAGTTTATAGAATAGAATAGAATAGAATGGTTTATTATTTCCGAGGACCTTAAAATACACAAACAAAAAAAAATATACTTAATTGTTAAATTCTTAGAGGCCGAGGCTCGCGAAGATGATTATGGATTGTGGCTGGAAGGCATTGTCAATCTCCTCAATTGTAATTGAATACAAAAGATAAACTTTCCCAGACTTGAAAGTATCGAACTTTTCGTATTCCAAAAATTTCAATTCAAAAAATTTGAACGCAAAGCTTATTGCGAATAAAAGATACATACGGTTGCATACCGAGAGATGTTGAACAGTTTGTTATTATGTTAGCTTACTCAAATTAATATCAGTATGATATGAATAAATTCACGGAGAAAACTTGATTCAACAAAGTGCAAACGCAGAATCGAGGTAGCAACTAGTCAATTCAAAACCGCCTAACCAGACATTGGACAGGCCGGGCCCGGCCTCATTGTCTTGTTCGGCCTTGGCTCGGGTGGGGCCGCTAAATTCAAACACGCTGCAACTCACTACTACTAGTTAGTGACTATGTTTCTCCAAATATAGTGCACCCTTTAGATAAATTAAAAGATAAACGTAATTAAGTTGATGCGAAAATCGATATTCTTAATATTAGAATAAAATTAGGAAACGGGAGGATAAATAAAGATATTATGATATAGGAAGATGTTAGAAGATTAAAAAAGAATATGCTAGCAAGAGAGAGGCAAAAGTGGGGGGATTAGTATTGGAGAAATGTTTGTAGGTCTGTATGTCAAAGTGTTTAGCTGTGAATGGTGGTGAGAACGGGCCGGCCCGGGCCGGCAAAACCGCCAAAAGTTTGGGGCCCGGCCCGGCTCGGCAGCACTACCACAAACTCGGCCTAACCCTGGGCCGCTATGAGAAATTCCCACTACTTGATGTGTATAAGTGTTAAGATCAACAACATGTATAGTCTGTTTCAAACCCTAGACTACATCCCGTCGCCGGACTTACTCGATGCGCGGTGTTGCAAAACTTGCATTCAAAAACTGATAACTGGAGAATTCAGAACCTTTTTATAGCCAAAGATTTGCAACATCTCGCTTCGATTAAGGCCGGCGCGGTGTAGTCTATGTTTTGAAACATACTATACCAGGACATTCTCATTCTTCAGGTTTAGGATGTTTGTGTATAGTAAGATCCGAGAGTAATAATGAAGTGTTAAAAAAGAAAAATGGCTCCAAAAGTTTTCGAAATACGACAATATACGCGAAATTGCATAAAAATACACAATAACTCTTGAATAAGACTATATGAATGTAAAAATTAGTGTACGAAACTATAGAGTGTGCAACCAATATTGATTGGGAATTAAGAAATATACATATTACATTAGTTAATAAAAATTAATTAATTAAAATAGTTTGTAAAGTTAATAAGTATAATCCTCTAAACATCTCTCTTCTCTGTATTGTTGTGTCTAAGTAAGAATCTATATAATGCCTGGCTTCGTTATGTCACGCCTAATAATAACATTATTATGGAATATTAAATTACAACTCCCATCGTTGTTGGTGTCGACACTCCGACTATTAAGTTAGTTTCTATGAAAATCAACTACTATAAACGA
>JAQGAV010003234.1:0-12978 GCA_034691345.1 Phasmarhabditis papillosa | reverse complement strand
CTCTTCCGATCCCAACTTTTTCCAAAGCCCGGCCCGGCCCGGGCCCGGCCCGGCCCGACGAGAGGCCTGCCGTCTATGGACGACCATTGAAATCCGCCAGCCTTAGGCACGGTAACCCCAAATATTCAGCCAAAATTTTATTGTTTTAAAATAATCAGCTTTAAAAGTTAAGAAAATGACATAAATAACAAAACAATTGACAGAAGATTTTTTTATGGCTGAAACAACGGTTCAAGTTCCTCCAGAACACTACGATCAAGAAAGTGAACTATCAACAAAAGTGATAGAAATGATCTAGCGTTCGCACAATAAATATTCTATTCTATTCTATTCTATTCTAAGATGAAAGATTTTAGAGATTGCTCTTTTGGTTTAGCTTGTTCAAATCATTTGGGTTACTGTATCTTACTTTTGTTAAAATTAGTACGAAACTACATGAAACAATCGAAATTTGGAAGGTTACACGTGGACTCCGCCTCCATTTTAACCTAAGCGCAGGGTGGCAGGATTTTCAAACGGACATAACACTCAAAATGATCACAAAAATCGACATATTTCAACTCAGTATTGATAGCTCTATCGATCAGAATATTAAAATTTAGTGGAATTTTTTGAGTGCACCGTGCGTTTAATTGAAAAACAGCTTAAATTGTTATAACAGGTATTTTAAGATGCGTGGGTATGTTATAATGGTAACTACCTCATTCCATATGCAACTTTGCCATCTCCACTAATTCTTAACATTTTGTTTCTTTCTGTAACTTCATGTAGGAAAGAATGTTTATCATTAGCGAGGAATGTATCAGGAACCCAAATATTCCTAAATAAATAAATAATAATATTTATATTATTTATAACAATAAGAATATTATGTTATTAAGTATAAATAAGACTAACTGTGAGAATTCTCCACTAAGGGTCATTTCATCAATAGGTATAGTAGAACTCCAAGAAAGGCGTTCATCTGTCCAATATTGATGTAGATACATTGTTAAAGTATAATCCTAAATAATAAATAACTATTATCTACAATTGCTACTCTCACAATCAGTTTAAATAGTATATACAAAAGTTATGTATTTAAAATACTAACAAACCCCGTACATCGCTGCGGCAGACCCCCTATCTAGTATTTATTGTATATATTTTATAAGATATAATTCTCACCATATCCACTTCAGATATAGCATCAAATGAAGCAATAATAATGTCCATTGTCAGAAGCAAAGCATCGCCTAAAATGATAGCACGGTAATGCATAAATACATATGTAGAACACCCATTATTAAAAACCAATTAACTTTAAATATTTAATAATAGTATTTCTACTTATTATACAGCATTGCAGAAGTCTATTATCCCTTCAATTTAGCTAAAACAGGGGTATTAATTACACTATCCGATGCCGGAAAAGTGGAAACGGGTTGGCCCGGTCCGGCCATTTCCCTTCACTAAGCTACAGTAGCTACAAGGCTTAAAAAGAGTGTTGTTTCTTTTTTGCACTCTTCTTGTCCAATCTATGTCTTTTAAACTTTCAATTGCCTTCAATCTGTTTAGTTTTTCCATTTTTCTCTTCTCCGTTTCATTGCTGACATGCTCTCCAATAACTGGCTAATCCCACGGGACATCCGTTAAACGTCGGACGCGCAAGGGTTCATCCAACAGTTAAATTAATGCAAAAAGGCAAGGAAACAATGATTTTGAAGAAATCATTTAACACTTGTAATTCTACTGAGATAAAATCAGTTTATGTTACTACAATCCGTATCAATAGTTAGGTTTCCAGAAACCGTTTCCCCTTTGCCTCGAAATTACGTTTATTTAATCCTAACCAGCCTATCTTCATGTTAATGCGATGGGACAATAGCTCCTAATACATATATTCTATAAAGGGAAATATCTGCTGAATCACATAGAAAATTGAACTTTTTCCATATTTTTAGTTGTTAAACATATTATATTTTACTCTATCATAAGTGTATAATTAAGATAACAAGAAATGTATAAACTCACCTCCAAATCCCGGTCGTAGTCTTATATCATAGTCAGCAAGCAGATTTCCGAGAAGAGAGCTAGCATTTGCATAGGAAGACCTCACATTACGACTATTATCGGTAATATTAGGCTCCGCTTGTCTGCTGGACCTTCTGTGATTACTCTGAGGTGGTCGTCTACCCTCCAATTGCTCAATAGATAGAAGTTGACTGAAAATAAATAATTCCTTAAGCAATACTACTAAATATAGCTTTCTGGCTTCAATAAAAGAATTTTTTGAAACAATTTAGGATAAAAAGTTGCCTTCTCGTATAATATCAAAACTACTTAAACTGTATTATGATTGTTTCTTTGTATAATATGTTTCAATACGTAGACTGCATTGCGCCGGCCTTACGCGATGCGCGGTGTTGCAAAATTTTGCTTTATAAAGATTTAGAATTGAAATTTTTGAACGGATCGAGTAGGGCCGGCTTAGAAAGAGATTATAATTACTTAAATACTTACGAACCCTTGTACTAGAATGATTGTGAATAAGATACTAGAGGATAGTAAGACTACAAAAGGAGACCATAGCATAACCTTGTTACTATCTTAAATAATACTTAATAAAAAGAGTTAAACATAAATAGATTTATGTAAAGGTGTATATTGGTCGCTGACATCTATAAATAGTGGAATATGAGCAGCGTTTATCGAGATGTTGTTTGAAGATAAACGAGAAGTATGCATCGATTGCAGAAGGGGGCGGGATTAACTAGAAAGTAAAGGACTATTCGATCAAACATGGAGCAACTCTCAACAACCAGAACACCTAATTGAACACCCGGCCAGTTTAGGCTCTCTAATCTGAATCTATATCTAAAGATGCAAAGTAAAGCAGACATGTGTCGGAAGAGGCGGCAGATCAATCTGAGAACATAGAAGATTCAACTGCACAAAATGTTTGCTAGAGTAATTTAAAATATAAACCACCAACGTTAGAAAGCAGGGAAGTATCTTTTGAAAAGTTATTCAATACATCTTTTCGGTGCGGGTAGTTTTGAAATAATACTTGTAGCAATCGTAAAAGCTTGATATAGTCCGATTCAAGAGAAATAATGGACTTGCGTATTTTAGGAAAAAAAAAAGAACGTATATTTTCGTTCTAAAACTTTTAGAGCCAGTTTTTAACAGTCATTATTGCAATTGAATAGGATTTTAATATCGTTGTGAAACAAAATAAAATAAATGATTGAACCTAGATAAACAGTCAATGATATAATAAATAAAAGTACTATATAAAGTGTTATAATATTTGAATTATTAAGTTTATTATTGAGTAGATAGTGGTTTATTGTTAAGGGGGAGGGGGTCTATGGGGACCTATTGAGCATCCGTTCATGTCAACTTATAGTGTCACAATACACAACATACATTCCATACAACTATTGAAACAATTTACTATCTCATCTTATTCATATATTTACCGTTAAATTTATAAAGTCTAGGTCGCAATTTCACCGACTTCGTGGGAAGACCTGTTGATTAATTCTGGAATTATTCGCGGAAGTAAGGCTGCTTTTTCTGGCAGTGGCCATTATCCTCCTTGGTGGTCTATAATGGCAGCTTTAGTTGCTAGAAATGCATAGTTTGATGCATACGATTCCACTCAAATGGATGACCCCCCACCACTTTTATCTCTATTTTTAATAACAAAATAATCAAAGAAGTCTTATAAACTGATGTAGATAGTTTAAGTTATTTGACTAGGACAAAGAGTGTTTAGAGAATTTGTTGCGTTGAATGTGAATTAAGGTTTTGTGGAGTGATTGAGTGAAAAGGAAGGGTTATTGAGGCTCTCAGCTAACCATATTTGCCTCTTCTAGACATCGTTTAGACCTATAATCACGCCCGCCTTAAAAAGGACCACACAGGATAAATAGCGGGCCTACCGCACTGACTATCCTCATGAATGTTACATTTATAAACACATTCATTAGTTACAGCTAATAAACTTCATTCTTCTCTTTTCCTTATTAATTTTCTGCTCCGGTGGGCTTTTAACTCCCTTGAAATAATAGAACACCAAGGTAAAATCAAAAGATTAGAACCTATTTTTATATAACTTTTAATATAATACCTTTCTTTTTTCTATATATTATGAGTGCTAAGTATGCTTGGTTGAGCGTTTCTTAAATATCCTCTTAAGGCTACGTAACGGCCATTCACTGATTGAGTTTAACCACATCCATGTCCTTAGCACAGCTTAAAACTATTTAAGTATAATAGTATTTTGTAAATTATTCTACAATAAATATATATTACTTACATTTTCAGATATTAACATGTTATCTATTCTTTTAATAAGCTTATCAACAGCACTACAGGCTCAGAATATGTCAGAACATGGATATAGAAATCACAGGTTAGTTTAATAGTATATTTAGAATGTTAACAAGATAAAATATGTAATTATATCTAGGAAACATATAACTACCTCTATTTTGCTTTTATAAAAATAGTAGTTTTTATAAAGGAACAGTTTCTTTGTCTGAGTGTTCTCAGCTGAATAAACGTCGTTTTATTCATTTATGTCGTTTATTCCTTGGGCGTAGGGCGGTTGTTCTCTGATTATTCATAAATAAAATGTAAAATGTATAGTTAATAATTTTAGATCTACATATAACACTACGTTAATTAGATATACAACAAAGTTACTAGACACACTTCTCTTAAGTCAAGATAGAAATTTTAGACCCCAGAATGATGGTAAGTCCTTATGATACTAACTATCTTAAGAGTAAACTGCAAGTAAAGTTCTATTTTAACGCAGTACCGCTTATTATATCATACCGCGTCAAAAGAAACGGTGTTCACGGCTCGCCGCGCCCTAACGCAACGATGCAGAGCACAATCGGAGTGCGAAAACTTGGTGCACGATTCCTGGATTTATATGACATTAAATTTATGTTTATTTTGGTCCATTCCATAGCCCGTAGAATAATCTAGGGAAATAGTTTTTTGGGAAAAATTGGTTCAGTCGTTTCAGAGAAAAATTATCTTTAAGTTTTAAAAAGGGGCACAGTCCTTTGACCCCACTGCGGCCGTTGGCGACCCGTGTGTTTGATTAAAATGAATGTACTTTTGAAGAAAAGGCTCCGACGATTTACCATTTATTATTATTCCGCTGCACCCAATGATAAGGCGCTGGGAAGCTGCTCTTGGTACTGACTATACTTAACAATTTCTTTGTTTATTCTTCAATCTTTAGATGGCTCGCCCCTTCGAGTAGAAGTTGATATGAGTGTGCGTAGCATGGGTCCCATATCCGAACAGAATATGGTAACCATTTAATATTTTCCAATTTTCTATTTTTAAAATTTTCTCTTAAAACCACACAGGGTGGTCTTTTTCATATTAATTTTGGCAACTTCCTTATATCCGTTTCACTGTTCTAACCAGACATCAAAAGCATTGTCTATTCATGAACAATTTTATGTCTTTTTCTAAAAACTAAAAACACACACGAACAAAATAGATAGAATAACAAAAGATCTACACAATGTAAGTTATAAAGTAATTTTAAGGAATTCTCGCTGGATTGTTACTTTCGACAAAAGTGGATGGACAGACGTTTGGCCTTTAAACCTATAAATCCAAGTAAACCAGAAATACCGTTAGCTAGTAAAATGCTTAAAGATATATGGGTGAGAAATAAAAGAATATTTTTTAAATAAGATTGTATGCCTACTAAATAATTATAAATACAATTAAAAGTATTTATCAATATATTATTAGTATATATTCAGGTGCCTGATACCTATATTCGCAATGGGCGACAATCTTACTTACATACTCTTACAGTACCGAATATATTATTTCGTGTGAGGTCTGATGGACAAGTCCATGTCTCACAAAGGTAATCGAAGTATTTATAATAATAATAATAATAATAGTATATATATAAAGGCTAACAATTCGTACCAAATGTAATATGTATCTTCGCAAATTTCCCATGGATAGTCAGGTATTTTTGAATGTTTTAATGCATAAAAGGTTTAATTTAGGCTTGTCCAATAGAAATAAGTTCACTGGGCTATTTTACAAAAGATATAATCTATAACTGGAAAGGCGTTGATTTGGATTCTAAAATGGGCAATATGCTTTCTCAGTATAAAGTGCTAAGTGTACATAGATCAGAACACAATTACTCAGATTATAGATATCCAGAAAAAGGTAGTTATTTATTAAAAGTACCTAGATATGGGGGTTTTTATGTTCATTTAACAAAATATAGGCAACTTTTCTGATCATTATTATATTTACATATTGGATGGGGGCCGGAATTTTGAGCAACGGGCCGGGCCGGCCTTTTCCCAGCCCTGCATAAAATTATAGATATTTTCTTTGGAGGCTTTTCTTAGATAGAAAAGAACTTATATTCTAATGAGAGTCTGATTACTTGAGATCATAATCATTTAAGAACTTCATAATAATTTATTTAGACATATCCGTACTAAAGGTATTCTTTAAACTTCAACGTCAACAGGGCTATTATGTGCTACAAATATATACTCCTTGTACTCTATTGGTGGTAATGTCATGGGTTTCATTTTGGATAAATAAAGAAGCATCTCCTGCTAGAGTTGCATTAGGTTATTATAATATATATATATAAATATGTTATTACTCTTTTATTTAGGTATTATGACTGTTTTAAGTATGTCTACACTTGGTTTCGGTCTGAGAACCGATTTGCCTAAGGTATCTCACTCAACTGCACTAGATATTTATATTCTGTAAGTTACAATTCAATTGTTTTTAAATAGTTTATACAAACATATGTGAAATATAGCTAAATCATTTAGTTTCATTGCCCTATTTTAAAAGTATTTATTGTGCAATTCTTACTACACAAATAAGTCCAACTACCTTTTTACTCTTTCTTAAGAAAATATTATATTTATATTATAGGACATGTTTCGGTTTTGTATTTGCAGCTATGGTGGAATATGCAGTTATTAACTATGCTCATATTGTTTATATAAGAAAACAAGTTCATGATCTAAAAGGACTCGACTCTAATAGAGCTGTAAGATACTTTATTATTTTAACAATTAGATAATAATATAGACGTTTAAAATGAATTCTCAGTTATGTTATAACAAACATAATGAAATACAAATTAATTTAATAAAAACAAACATAAAATTATAAATAGAAAGGATATTATATATATGAATATTTCAGATGGAAAAAATGAGAATATTCACGGCAGGATTAATGGGTGCAAGAAGAGAAACTATACAGGTAACAACTTACTAAAAATAGATTAAAAATAGGCAGACCACCCAGGCTTTTACAAAATCGGAATATTGATTACAAATTATATTTATTTTTAGATTGAAGAATTATCAGAGCCTGAGGATAACCGACCGTGGTATCAGAAGATGTTCCATAAAAGAGAAAAGAGGCCCTCATCTAGTAAGTCAACAGTATTCTTTTAATAATTAATATATAAAATAAGGTTACACATACAATTTTAGGTTATTATATTATTAGATAAACAAGTTGCCCATGTTTAAAATATTAAGTTTAGATTCAGAGAGAACCGCACGTGAGTAAAAGACTGTTAGACTAACCTACCGCAGCTTTAACTAATTTGACAAGTAATCTTCTTTTCAGGAAATTGCGATAGTCATATTCTGAACCCGGGGAACTATAAGTTTAAATGCAACATTAGAGAACACATATTTTGCTTATTCGAACAGTAACACGGCATCGCACTAACATTCACTAAAAAGGTTTTTAAAATAAATAAATATTATATATTTTAGTGTTCTATCGAATGGCAGTAAAAGCAGCAAAAGCTAGAAAGAAGTTAAGAATGAGAGATCCTGCAAAGGTAAAAGGAATAATGACTATTATATAGTCTCTATAAACAGCTAGGTTTTAAAGGCAGTATCTTGGATAGAGGCGGTGTTAAATATATATATAAAGGTACTTATAAAGGAAATACTCCCAATCCATCTCTTCATTTTATATAACCCCCGCTGCTCTCCAGGACACTGCGCTGCAAGCCTCCTAGATGCTATAGTTGATAACATCAACTAGATAACACTGCATTGGCCAACTATTATTAACTATAGTGCGTACCAAAACCTAGACCGGAAGCGCCGGATTTATGTTGAGGCACGCCGTGGTGCAAATTGTACGAAAAAGTATCGCATTCCAATAAAATAGAGTAATAAAATAAGTTTATATATTTAGGTGGTAAACCGAATAGACACTGTATCGAAGATAGCCTTCCCCACTCTCTATATAATATTTAATATTATATATTGGATTGCATTTCTTTACTGGATTCCCGATGAAATAGATCAACTAATTCACCTACCCGAGTCTAGTTATAGCAATGAACATTAACAATATAATAATATTATTGTTATTTAATATAAAGATATATAAATGACGGTATTGTATATACACAAAGACCCATACCATCAGTCGAGCTCTATTAAACACAGTCTAGCAACCAAAGAAATATAAAAGCTATTTGAATGAATCACGAACAAACCCTAATAAGAATGATTCAATTTGAACTTTAAAAACACACGCAAATTTTGAAAATCAATTTGTTGTAACAATCACTATAGAGAGGTATTTCATCTTTTAATATTTCATATGTAACTGTACCACCTGTATTTTATATTCTTTATGGTACGACTCTCATTTAGTATACGGTATTTCGTTTGAGGGCCCTTATTAGCGAGCCAGATGGTTATTTCTCGCTATACACCTGCACTCTAATATTTGCATGCAATCATTTATTTGCTAAAATCAATCATCTATGTATGTTTTTGTATCATTTCTTAGAATTAGCTGTTTCTCTACAAGTTTTAAAAGGAATTTATAATTGCTTAGTTATAAAAAGATTTAGACTGATAATTACATAAGTGTTAGCAGAAAACAAATTGTCTTATATAACTCTTAGAAACCTATTCTAACTAGAGATACACTATTCCTTGAATGTGTCTTTAAATACTATATATTCTGTATTAATTTGTAATAGGAGCTAGGTTTCCAACCAGTTTCCTGTATAGCAGCGGTGATATATACAAATGAATGGAAAGTCTTTAGAGTGACAGCTTTATCCACAAAATTCAGATATTTGATCGAACACCGCGTCTCTCAGGATACTGTGCTCGAAATCTATCACTAGATACAGAATATCTTACTAGATATATAAAAATACAATAGTTTACCTATGCTTTACAGGCTCTTTTTACTGCTAGCGGCTGCTGTTTCTACTTTCTAATTTACATAAAATGATTAGATTTTACATATGTTTGGTTGTTTCTGACCGGATACCCACAAGGTCATTGTGGACTAACAGAATCACCCTCTCACCTCTACCGCGCCGTCCCTCAAACCCTCAGTCTCCACCCCCTAATAAACAAGTACCCACAGAAATCTGTGAATAACAAATGAATATCACTAAGTGTCAGTACCACAACAGTATTGATACTTTTTAGTATGAACATAGTTTATTAGTTTTACATTTGAAAGGATGCAATCTTAGGTCAAATACTATTAAAAAGACACAGTCTACACTATAAATACTTGCTTTAGAATTGTAATTCTTTATAAAAAGGTTTTATATACCATAACCTTTTATACAGTAACCTAACTGTACCTCCATACGTCTACTAAATATGCTTTATTGTTAATTGGCTTCCGCTTCAATTGCTCACGGTGCAGTGGTTTCTTTGGTCTCGACCACCAATCACCTTAATTGTCCTCAGTTCTGTCTTGCGCAACAATAACCTCATCGGCGGTCTTGTCTTTAACTGCTTTGGTGTTCTTTATTAGTGTGGATTAACTGTCTGTGAGGTCTTCACACTGTCACAACATGCCCTAATCGTATTCACAAATGTTTATGTACCGCGTATATTTGTCATATAAAGGATTATCTTATATTCTCATCTTAAAATCACAACAATATTATTCCGCTAAATTTAAATAGAAATTATTTTGAAACTATATTTAAACTGATATTTGCAGTTTAAAATAAATGTGAACATATTAACAAGTTTCTTACTGAAAGTTCAGAAAGATCTATTCTGCCAATTACGTCTGTAATTTGTTCTTTTACATTTGAAATGTAATAACAAAAGAATGGACATTTTCTTAAAAGTAATAGTTTACATTTTGCATGCAAGCAGTTTCATGAATCTCACGGTATGCTGATTATATTTGTATTTAAAACAAGTAGTCTGTATCCAGTGCTAGCAAAGTCTCCTAGAAAGAGGCAATGCTATATTAAATTAATGCACTTTTGAAGAAAGGATTACCAATCCACCGATTTTTGGTTAATTTTTATATAACCCGCAGCTAATCAGGCTACTGCGCTCGAAACCAAGTTCCTGAAACAGACTTTCAATAATTTCTATTAAACCCTTGTCTAAATGCCTAGTTTCGACCACCCAGTCAGTTTGTGGTTGCATTTAGTTATCTTCCTTGGTGATCTTAAACCAAATAAGTTTCTTTCGCAAGCCGTTTGGCCATTTCATTTGAACTTAACTATTCTTATATTCAGATATAAATAGAGAAATGAAATGATACTACTTATATTATCCTATATATTATTTACATTTTCATTACCAGCAGCTTCTTTTAAAGAGAATTTTATCGAATTTGAAGTTAGCGAAGGTAGGCCTACCAGATAGATAATTACACATTTTACTTTTCTCGAATTAGTCCTATAATAACAACAGGAATGAGGTCGGTAAGCTAGAAAAGTAACCAGAAAGACGTCAGAAAACAATTAAAAACAAGACCCCCCGGCTAAAAAAGAATAGTATCTTATTGTTACATATAATTAAAATTATTATAGATGCGGCCATTGGTTCATTAATAGGGACTCTACCCCTAGAAAGACAGCATTCCTACAGATGTGTGCGATGTCCTGAAGAGGTTAACGTCGATTTAACTAATGGGAAGGTCCGTTATAGAATATTATTTATAAATATATTTAGTTCACATGTTTAAATCTTTATTTAAGATAAAAGTAGCGAATGAGCTTGATCGTGAGTCGAGCAACGGTTCGTTGGTGATAATTTTGACATCGAATGAGCCTTCTATACTACATTCTACAATTCGGTTAATAGATGTAAATGATAATTCACCATACTTTCCACTATCATTTCAGGTAATATAGTTTATTTTACCACACATACAGTTATATAACACCAGTCAGTTGTCAACTGTAGTCTGTAGTAAGACTTAGGTTTCCATCGCAGTATCCTGAGGAGAGGCGGTTTTACGTAAAACTAAGGTAGTTTTAAAGAAACAACTCGCAATTAACCGAATTATGATTATCTTCTATTACATAAGAGCGAAAGTTGTCTGTATGTATGTATATCTGTTCGAAAAAGTTTTTCCAAACTAGATGATATTTATGTAGCATGCATATCTCACAATTCTAAGATCACGTACCAAGTTTCAGCTAGCGCGCTCAATGGTCAATGGAGCTGATTTATATATAACGCCGCAGCTCCCCTAGGATATTGCGTTAGAATATACCTCTTGCAACAAACTATACTTTAAAGAGTGAGACGACTACAGATATATATCTTACTAGTTTACCATATTACATAATACAATACTTTTCTATTATTAGAAAATAGAGTTGGGCGTTTGAGCCCGTTTTGGTTGATCCCGGGCTTCGGTCAAAACGGGCTTCTGGGCTACTATTAGTAAATATATTACTGAACATACATTTTTAAAAGTTACCTCTAAATGAGAACTTATTTTTCCTTCCCGTTTAATACATTTTTCTCTAACTTTTCACACCTCGGCGCTGAGGACATTGGGGATTGTTCTTTTTATGTAATTATCGCTGCAGTATAATATGCGCTCCAATTCCAATCAAATTCGCTCTAATAACAATCGCGATCCCGACCTCAAAGGGGACCAAACGAGATGCTAAAGGTCGTCTGCAAAGCAGTCGGTGCCGGGCACAAAATTATCACATAATAAAAGAATATGATTTAATTTAAAACCATTATATAAACATTACTATAGTTTGCTTCAAGTAAAGTATGATTCCAGAGAACGAAAAATTGTTTTGCATCAATTCAACCAAATATAAGCCTTTACTCGCATCATGCCATTCGAATAATGTAAAGCTCGCCGTTCCACAAACTCTATTTAAATTACTTACGCTCCTCTCTTTAATGATACATGTGGTCGAATGCCACCTAGTAGTAAAAACAAGGTGGTAATTGGGGTTAACTGAGAGGAACCGACCGCACAATATGCATTTAATAGCAATAGAGCGCGAGGTTATTGAGGTATTTCTAGGAATCTGACTATCGATCGAGATGAATTATTAGAAATACAAAAATAAAGAATTTAACCTAAAAAAGGTTGGGAATTTTTCGGGCCGGACCGAGCCTGATCCTAACAAGACAAAGGTTTCTTATTTCAATAATTAACTTTTTAGAATGTTTCTATAGTAGAATCTGCCCCTGTTGGAACTCGCATCCCTCTGATAGCAGCCTTAGACTTAGATGAAGGAAAGAACGCACAAATAGATAGCTATGCTATACCTCCCACCAACAAAACTATACCGTTTGATGTGCAGAATATCTCAGGAGTACTGTATCTAGTTGTCAATGCACCATTGGATCGTGAACTCATAGACCAGTATGTATTCAACATAACGGCGCAAGATGGTGGATATCCAGCTAGGTATGATATATTTATTATTATATTGAATAAGAATATAAATTATTGTAAGAGCTAATAATATAAGTGCTGAGGCTTCTTTATCATTCGGTTTCTTATTAAAAACGTTTATACTTAGCCTGGTATCAGTAACTTTTAACAGCGTTTTTTTGTCATTTTGGGTTTTCATACCAAGTTCGTACAATATGCGATAAGAGTTGATAGTAAGCGTAGTTCATAAACAAATTATAATAAGTATATATATATATA
>JAQGAV010003233.1:0-12985 GCA_034691345.1 Phasmarhabditis papillosa | reverse complement strand
AATACCTTTTTTCAGCAATATAGTTTTGGGTGTGATAAATTTATCCCTGTGATAAACGACTATGAATATGGGTCCAGATCACGGCACTTATTGCCCTTACGACCTGTTCGACTGTCCCAGAACGTTTCGTGACTTCACAGTTCTTCAATTGTCATTTTTGCTGTTTAACGGGGTGGCCCGGCCCGGACAGGGTACATGCCGGGCAGTCTGTCGTCAGTAAGGTAAATGATGATCTTTTACTATGGTGCGGGTTGGAATACACTCTGAACCATTACATTTTGTTATTTTTCAAGGAGTTCCATGTGCTGAAAATTTGCTATTTCAAAGGAAAATTTTCAAATATACCCTAAATTTGCCTGGTGTGTAAATATCTGAATTGCCGTTGTGTAAATAATTGGTTTTCACAGCACTTGCAATGCGGCACCCATGGTTCCGTTCGATTTTTGTGTATTTTTAGTTTTTCAGCAATCTTTAAGGTTATTACTGATTTATATTTTTATAGGTCTATCATGCTATGATATTTTCGGATGACATTGAATTCCCGAACCAATCAAGCTCCATCGTCAGACCGCCGGATACTGAAGCTAATATATCGTGCTTAGAACACAAGTAAGTGCAGTATTTGTAATACCGCTATAATGATCTTTGTTTTCAGAAATGGGCTGCCTTCTGAGGACCATGAAAACGCCGTTCACCGACGTTACAAGAACAAAAGCATACCAACACACTACAGGATAGACGACATCAAATGGCCGAATGAGCAAGGCAATTTGAGAAAGAAGCCCAAGGTGGCTCCTTCGGCCCCAAAGAACCCCATACATAGTCGTAATGGCCACAACAAGAAGCCCACACCACTGAAGAAGGTTGGCTAGTCTTATATTTAAACTTTATTGAATAATTTTTCTAGGCAATTATACAGGCTAGAGTGGAAGCCAATTCTTCGGACGCGCCTAAGGTAGTTGTCTCCATCGACAAAGATGATTTGGATGTTTCGATCATAAATTTTCTGCAAACTATAAAGCAGAAACAGGACATTTTATGGAAGCAAAATGAGAACAAGGTATTTATCTCGTTTACTTGTCGAAGTTTATGTCTTACCCCCAGGCTCGCTCTCGTCGTCGTGTAGTATGTGGAATACACGAAACCACGAAGCATTTGAACCTGAAAGATGTTCGATGTGTGGTTGTAGCTAACAATATCGACTTCGAAGTTGTTCATGGTATGCTTTAGTTTTTGTCTTCGCTACTGGTAACGACTATGGCCCGTCATTGAATCAGGAATTATTTGCATTTGCAATCTAACTACATTTTTATTTTAATTGATCGGGTGCGTATAGCATACTTGACTTAGTGGTTATAGTTAGGTATACTCGAAGCTAGAAGCTAGGTTAGCATTATGAATACATATTGGTTTAATACCCGGCTTTAGGAGTTAATAGTCCGTCAAATTCTTTTGAGTCTTCGTTAACATTTATCTGTTAAGGATCTGCATCCGATTTGTTTAACTGTTTACGCTCAATATGCTTGGCGGACAACGTTCCTTTGATTTTTGCTTCTACAAAGAAGGGTCTGAGCAAAGCAGTTAACAAATTTCCATACACGAACGTTATCGGAGTTTTGCGATTTGATGGATACGAGGTATGCTCAACTGATATTTATTTTTTGAAACATGTTTGTTCAGGAGGATTTCGCAAACATCACAGCTAGATGGTCTACTCATGGCAGTCACGTTTCATACCATAAGGATCAATCTTCAATATTTCCATGAGCTCGTTAATTTTGTATGTATATATAATGAATTGTATTTATATTTGACATTGTTTTTTTTAAATAAATGTGTATTTTTTTCTGCTTTCTTTCATCGAGTTATTGGTTCCTAGCCTGATCTATTTATGTGACATTCGTGAATATTTATATTCAATGTTGTGACTTTAGGCCACTTCTTTGTAGTCTTGTAGTGTTGCATGAAAGTTGCTAGCTTAGTTGGCCGATATATTTTTGCAGGCAAGCATTCATCGTTCTATTCTTTTATTTTAAATTGCGTTCTATAGTGAACAAAATTTGTTTTAATATTACTCTGACAAATGTGAAAAAGTTTGTCAGTGGTCACAACATGCACGCAGTTCATACTCTAGATGAAAATAATTGCATTCAGCTATAACTTGCATTGTTTTCAGGTGGAATAAACTCAGTACTTTCTCAGTGTACACAGATTAGCTGTATCGGAACAATGTCTGCCGCACCAGCCCCTGTTGTTGTCCCCGCAAAGAAGGATCACCGTTCTACAGTACGTTTTAAAATAGACGTATATGAATTTCTCTGCTATTTAAGGTAATTTTCCTTCACGGACTGGGTGATCAAGGAGATGGCTGGGCTGATATGTTCAAGCATGAAATTCGCGAAGATCGGATTAAATATGTCTGTCCTAGCAGGTATGGAAATTCCCACGACCTGTATAATGCCATACTGTTGCAGCGCTTCTCGTCCGGTTACCCTCAACATGGGTATGGTAATGCCGGCTTGGTTCGATCTACTTGGTTTGGACACCAACTCGCGTGAAGATGCCGAGGGTATTGCTCAAGCAACCCGTATTGTACATGGAATGATTGATGCCGAGGTTTGTTGAATACAGATGTTAGCTATAACTATAGATATATCGTTAAGGTTAGTGCTGGTATTCCTTCCGAGCAAATAATCCTTGGCGGATTTTCGATGGGAGGAGCGCTAGCTCTATACGCTGGCCTCACTTATCCACATAAGCTTGGCGGACTCGTTGGCTTGAGCTCATTCCTCATCCAGAGGGAAAAGCTACCCGGTGTAAGTTATTTATGAATTATTGTTTCAAATTTATCAATGGTAGTTTTTGCTCTTCCATGTTCGTTGCAACTTGCAATTGCTGGCCCGAACTGAAGGATATTTTCACTTTTTTTCTGTTATTAAAGTTGTTATACTCTTCTCTGTAAGCATGAGTGTGCTGCATTTGTCTATAGGGTTTATTACCGCATCGCATCCGTGTAGGCAGACCACTCAAAAGTTATTTTTCGTTAAACCTATTTTTTGGGTTAAATGCTAGGAAAAAAGGAAATGAATGCAAAACCTTTCTTGTTACATATTATCATTTTTACCCAGTTCCGCTGAATACGGTCCGGTCTGTTATCGCAATATTGGGGTTATTTATGCCTTCTTATTTCAGAGTCATCAAGCGAACCTACAAACTCCCGTCTTCATGGGACACGGAACTAATGACATGTTGGTTCCTCTGACTTTCGGACAGCTGACAGAGGGTCTCATAAAGAAGTTCAACCCCAATGTTCAACTTCATACTTATCGAGGACTGGGACACTCAAGCTGTCCTGAGGTATGTTCTATTAACCTTTTTTGTTACTATTTCGCGGTTTAGGAGCTCCGCGATCTGAAGACTTTTATCAACAGCACCGTCAACAAATGACTAGGAGGCCCCGCTAATCGCCGACATTCCTGTAATTTATTGTAGTTTTTTTTGTAGATGTATTGATTTTAACTTATTGTGCTTGAATTTTATCCGAAAATAAACAGATTGTGCTATTTTATGTCTTCGAATGTTCTGAGTGAGTTTGGGTTACTAGCGGGCATTGCTAAAATAAGTGTTCCCGCAATCTCTTATCTGCTGATTGGAAAGAAATATTGATTTTTACATAATTGCGAATTAAGTTCTGTGATATGGCATCAGCAGTAAATGCGGCTGTGATTAGAGCCCAAGGACAGCATCTCTATACAGTAAGTTCTCTCCGGAACTGCGGTAATAATGTACATGACTTTCTTCTGATTTTGCTTTGTTTGCGTTAGTGCTGAAACTTGTGATAGTTCTATGCATTTTAAAGTCTCAAATCTAACGATCTTGCCCGAGTATCTTATACAACTTTTACAACTGATCTTCTATTTCGTGCAAGTTCTTTAATGCTACATTTGCTTATCTTCTGCGTACTTTGTATACAAATACACAAGCTTACATTCGTATCCATACTATAATTCAGTTGTAGGTAATATTTCTGCACGGATTGGGTGATACCGGTCATGGATGGGCTGATGTTTGTCGACAGGAATGGAAGAACAAGAACACCAAATTCATCTGTCCACATGCGTAAGTTAATTCATTTGTATCTAAGTAAAGAGTTGTAAGCGCAATTCATGGAAGTAACGAAGCTCAGCTGGAATCGAACATGTTTGCTGTAAGATGTAAAATGGAACCTGATAAATTATATGCGGGGATAGCTGAGCAATACGGATACATATCGATATTGTTCATGCTTTATTCAGTATATTTGCGACAAACAAAAGAATGAGATTGGGTGCCAACTCTGAGAAAAAATATTGGCGAAAATATACACATATCATCTATTTTTCCCTGTACAGATGTACTACTTCACCGAGATACGTAAAATTAAGTTAGTATGGACCAAGCTCTCTAAATCCTAATATACTTGGAGTACACTATATAATTATTATCTGTGTAATTATGATAATATTAAGCAATTTCAGACCAGAGAGGTCGATGCAGCGGTTCGGCGGACAAGTAGTCAGTGGTTGGTATGATAGATATGAGAAGAACGGACAGTCTGTGTACGTAGGAATGGAAGAGTCGACAGAGATGGTACATAGGTTAATAGATGAAGAGGTGAGGAGTTTGCATACTGGAATATCAGAGAGATAGTCGATTGAATTGCATCGATACCAAACAGCTGCTCGTCTAGACCATTTGGATAGGCCGAACTTTTTTGGCTACTTTCACGCTCTCGAGAAGATTTCTTAGTCCGGACTTAGCCTTAGTTAGGGTTATGATTACCCAATATCGTTATGAATTCAGAAGATCACGATAGGCTAACCAGGCTTTTAGCGTAAACTGGATGAATTTCTATAGTTGCACAGTTGTGGCTGTTTGAAAAGCGGGATGTCGGCGTCTGCTTATGCAGTTCATTTTGGATATAGATCCCTTGCGTATTTTAAAACAAGGATTCAAGGCCCCCTATGCGAATCCAGTCGGAAGACTGGATTTCATAATTTCAATATCTGTCAACATTCGCGAATGTGGGCGCCTATTGGAGTACTACCAAAAGTCGAAACGACGTATTAGATATTGCGTTACGGATCTGTCATTTCTGATAACCGTACTTACTGTGAAAACATTAATTTAGTTCCTGGCAGTGAATGGCATTTTTTTCTCATTTTTGCTCTCTCCTGTAAAGGCCTATGCTTGTAGTCTTCTTTAACGCATGATGATGGTTCCGGTATTAAAATTAGTAGAGATTATAATTTACACTTCGTTCACAGACTACTTATACTTATATTAACTTTTGATTACTTATATTACTAATATTGATTTTCCAGATTGTTTCTGGCATTCTGCCCAATCGTATTCTGATTGGCGGTTTCTCGATGGGTGGCGGACTAGCCATATACTCTACCATCACGTATCCAAAGACGTTAGCCGGCATGGTATCACTTAGTGGAAAACCCGTCTGGCTGGAGAAGCTGCCTGGAGTAAGTGGTAGATTACATTAGAGAAAATATCAAGTAGTGTGTTGCGAAATGTAGCGGTTGAAATTACCTTTAAAGCTCTAAGAATTGTATTTTCGTCCAGGAAGTCTGCTATCATTATTGTAATTCAGCATAAGAAACCTTCATCAGTTGATGTTTTTAAACAACATCATCACCTCTATAGTTAATTATTAATTTATCTTTAGAAGAACGAATCTAACCTGACTACTCCGCTGTTCGTTGCACACGGAACAAGAGACACTGTGGTTGCACCTTCATTCGCAGAAGAGATCAAAATGAAGATTTCCAGTTTCAACCCAAATGTAGAATACAAAATGTACGAAGGACTAGCACACAATTCGTCTAGACAGGTAACAACTTATCTTGTAGCACTACGCTGGATATCTGATTATTAAAATCGCATACGACTAGTTGAACACGAACTACTTTGCGCGGTAAATTTAGGCAAAGCGTTTGGGCATCTTTCACACAATCATTGTTAAACGGATGTGTTCAGTATTGTCCAATCATTTATGCGTTGAACTGACCGTATGCAATATGGAATTGACGCTTTTTTGTGGTGTTGCTGTGTCAGTCTGCTTGTTAACAGTTTAACCGAGAAAAGTTGAGCTCTATAAAAACTGCTAGTTAAAAGGCATCATGTGTTCACATAAAGTACTCGTGAAATTCGTAACCATGCATTGAATACAATATAATTACCATATACTTTCAGGAACTACGCGAAGTTCAGCAATTTATTAATAATTGTTTTTTGAAAGCTTAGTTTTAAGCTTGTTTTATTACACATTATTTGTTGTTCTGTTAAGTTTTTTGTTTTATCAATAAAGATGTTCATCTGATCATAATGCCTGAATTTGTTTCCTAGTGTATAGGATAAAAATGTTGACGTCGAACCTTTTTCTGGATGGAACCATCACTCGTAAGGTAACAGCAGAGACCTAGAAGTTGAAAATATTGACCGAGATGATTCCATTTCTCAGAAAATTGTTGCATAAACGAATTAGCAAAAACTATATAAACGAGTATGCTATTTGTCGATATACGAAAACATTTGGCTACTTGTCGACTGGAAAACAAGAGTGTAATAACACTCATATACGCGCACGGTGAGAGCATTTTTTTAATGCCCGTAACTTCGTTCAAACCCATCGTAAAAAATTTGCTGGTTCTGGGTGTATCGTGCCCTTAAACTCCGTGAATGATGAAAAAGGCAAAAGCAGACAAGGCTGCCGAGATAGTGCCGAGATGTACGAGAGATATAATAGACCCAGTGACGGCCGCTGACTGCCGTTCAGCGGTCGGATAGCGAAAGCACACTCGCAGAATTTGCAGTTGAACGGCGCGAACAGGAAATTTCAAATGGAAATTTCAAATATTTATAAAAATTTACAAAAACTATAGAAAGTTGTAATATTTAATATTGGAAACTTGTTTTCTTGAATTTTGGGTTTTCGTTCCATTAACTTGAGAAATTCACGCGCTAACTGTTAAATGGCTTGACAAAGGTTAGTTGACGCATTAGGCGTGCATGTGTGGGAAAATAAAGGTCCCTAAAATTAAAAGTCCATAAATCAATTTTATTATTTGTTTACAAGTTTTACAGTTTTGTACATTTTTATATATCTAATGTAGATTAGAGATTTTTTATACTTTCAGGGTAAATTTGGATGAAACGTACTTGGAAATGGCAGAACGCTCTTCGTTTGAATTTGCAAACGAAATAAATAGTGTTCTCTCTCAGAAGCTACAAGGACATTTGAAGTGTGGAATATGGTAATTCATTAATTTATTTAGCCTTTTCCTGGGTGTATTTGGTCGGCAACATTTTTCCTGCTTCAAGATTCGCATATAATCGACCTTCGGTATTCTAAGCCTAGTGATTCAAATCCCTCTGTTGGTATATACTGCTTGCAAATTATCGGGACTAAACTTAAACTAATCAACTGCTTGATTTTTTTAACTGCAAATAATTTTGCAGCAGCTCTTCAAATCTTGAACAACTAATCAAAGTATTGGGTATTTGTATTTTTGTATGCTATTAACAACACATCTATATACTGTGCTTCTCTTACTGTAACCCCCAGTAAACAGTTGTTAGCAGCATCGTTTTGGGATTATTCGAAAATACTGAACAATGATTTTGAAGTCTGCTTTTTACAGTTGCTCCACCTTAAAGAAGCCGATGGTTCCGAGCTGCAATCACGCGTTTTGCAGTGATTGCTTGTACGAATGTTTCAAGAGGAAAAGCATAATCGAGTGTCCTATATGTCGAACTCGGATAAAGAAAAGGTAATGAGTGCTTCCTTGTTACTTACCATACTATATTTATAGAAGCTGTGTTGTCTCGGATAGCTTGCAAGCTATGGTGGACGCATATCTTCAACTTGCCCGTAATTTTAAAAGGGACGTTAAGGAACACACAATCTCTCTTCCTAAAGAGGAAGCATTTATGGAAAGTCAGGTTTGTCATATATTTTGAGGGAGCACGAATCTCTGTTTAGGCCATAATTGCAACGCAGGCCGCAGATAGCCCTCTACGATCTTTTCAATTGAACGCGAAGTTTGCTGTCCCTATAGGACAAGCGGTGGGGAAAGTGTTTTGTTCACATCTAATCCTTCATTTTAGCCTAACAGGCGAAGAAATCCAGAAGCGGAGTTGGCTCATGCCAGGGCAAACAAAATGCCTCTTCTAGCATCGGTAAAAGAAGAAAACGTCGAAGCTGGAACGGCTCCTCTCACTATCACGGAGAAGACAGAAATCGAACTCCGGCCGGCAAGTAATGTCGATAAAAATGATCTAATCCTTTATTTTAGCCTAACAGGCGAAGAAATCCAGAAGCGGCATTGGCTCATGCCAGGGCAATCAAAATGCCTCGTCTAACATCGGTAAAAGAAGAAAACGTCGAAGCTGGAACGGCTGCTGTCATTATCACGGAGAAGACCGAAATCGAACTCCGACCGGCTAATAAAGTCGGTGAAGATGATGAAGATATTCTTGTGCTAGATGATCCTCCTAATATGAATCGAATATCCGGCTTAGATTTCGGATTCTCTGTTGCCGCTAGTCAGGTACGTAATTTGCATTCAGCTCTTCGACCACTGCTTCACAAAACTTTTCCGATTCTTTTGCTCCAAGTATTAAAAATATTTCCAAAAGCTTGAAGCTGCTAACAGTGTGGACACACTTCATATCAATTTGTAATTTTTTTAGAAAATCCATAATGGACTGGCCGCTATAAAGAGAAGACCGAAGCAGGACATATCAAATAAAGTACAAAAGGTGCCGCCACGAAGTAAACAGGTTTGTTGTTTCGGGCAAAACAGTTTGTTTAAATTTGGACTTTTGAATATGTGTAACTTTACAAAGGTTTGCTTCGGAAAGGGTATTTGAAATTGCCTATCGACTAAATATTGTTAAGAGGAAGTCATTTATGGAGCCATCAGACGGCAAAAGCCATAGTTTTGCTGATCTGTTGGTTATGTTCATGCTTAGATATGTACTAGATTTTTTTTAGAATGGAGTAGATGATAACTCGCCAGATGTGGCTCCGGCGCAGCAGCGCCTCGTGACACTGCTGAAGAAGCCGGTCCCGCTTGCTCCCGCAACCACGCCTACTCCGTTAGTCAGACCTTATAAGGTTTGTTTTGTTGCTTACGTTCTCGAATCTAAGTGTAGATTTTGCAGCGAGCCAAATCGAGTTCTTCTTCGCGAGCCAAATCAATTTCTTCTTCTCCGGTTTCTAGTGTTCGTACTCGGCGATGTCTACGAGCACCGATGAGTACAGGCGGCCCTCCGCCTAGACGATTTCCTCCTCCAATGCCGGATTCCATATTTGAAGGCCTGCTTGATGCTGTGGAGGAACGAAAAGGTATATTGGTCTGTATTTATAGAGAATTATCTTTTTCTAGCATACGATAACATTTATTCAATTGATGCCGCAATTCAATTGGTGCCCGGGTTGGTATCTATATTATTGCAGGTTTCTACTACATTTAGAAATTGACCTTTTTGTTGATTGCAGGATCAAGATCGACTACTTCAGATCTTGGATCTGAAGCCCGAAAGAATATGCCCGAAGTGCACAGAGAACTCCACTTGTGATCCGCCACCTTCAATTAGTTCGGGAAATGATTGTATTGTACTGGTATGATTTTGATTTTATTCGGGATTACACTATGTTTTTATAGGATGATGCCGCTACGATCTCTCTTACCAGCAGTGGATCTTCAAAGGTGATTGATGAATATTCTTCCGGCTTAATGGCTACAATTATCAGTATGAATTATTTTATACAACTTCATTTTAAGGTCTCTAACGTTCCGTTGCCGCCTTTGAGTGAAACCCATAATAAGGAAAATAGCTCGTCGGCAAATAGTGTTGTCCCTTCTCCATCTTTAACTGGTGATCGGTAATTTTTTAAAGTTTAAAATGTGTTTTTTATCAGCTTCTGCACGTGTGTCACGTCGAGGGACGTTAATTAAAGATCCAACGCGAAAAAAGCCAGAGGGAATCGTTGTTGCTTTCTCAAGGCTTGAATCTAGAGATGATGAGGTATGATAATCTGACTTCTTACCTACTCAACCTGATTTTTGCAGAATCTGCTCCATGAATTCCAAATCTGTTTCCCACAGGTTACTGTAATGGAAGAAGTTACCGAAAATTGTACTCATTTTGTACTGTTCAACTCGGGTAATATTAATTCTTGTCGTTACACTTTTAACTATATATGGTTTTAGTAGATCGAACGTTCAGGCAGCGTTCCTTGAGGTACGTAAGTGCTATAGCATATGAATGCGAGATGATTAGTCGGGACTGGGTCTTACAATCAGTTAAGAGATCCAAATTGATGAGCACGGTAAATTTTGCTTCAGATAGTAATTCACGTTGTGTTTCAGCACCATTTTATTATACAGTACGATAAGGAGCTCCCGAATCTTGACGCTGCGTGGATTCGTTGTCGAAACGGGCCCCGTTTGCTAGACGGAATGAAATTCTACCTGCCGTTTGCAGATCGCGATAGTAATATCGTACCTCGCAAGGTAAGCACTAACTGTTTACATTGTTTAATTATTTTGTTTGAGGCACTACTCGATATCATTGAAGCCTGTGGTGGTGTAATTATCACCAATCAGCTTGCGGAGGTCAAAGCACCGGATTGTGCAATCATCTTTCCGGCCCTTTCTAAGCGAACCAGTGATGCTAGACGCTTTGAAGACAGATACAAAGTTCCGGTACGTTATCCTTTATTATTATGCAAGTAGTGCTATTGATTGCTCGACAATGATAAACTCATATTTGTTGCAGGTTCTAAGTGCTGACTGGATTTTAATCGGTGTTGCCGAGTGGCGTCTTCCCAAGTTTGATAACTATAGAGTTTACAAATGTACACCTGTGTGTTAGCCCTATGTGTGTCAACATTTTTATTGTTTCTGTAATAAAGCATGAAATGCGTACATTTTACTAGTCGCTGGTAGGCTATTGGATTTTATGTATTGTTGTTTTATAGTGTTAGTTTTGTTTATTTAGTAAAGTTATTTTGATCATCATCTGTGAATTCTTTTAAACATTGCTTATCCCCAGGTGGAATGCATTTTTCTGATTAGGGTTGGAAATCGTCTGGAAAACTATTGTGGTCTGTAATACAGAGGGTTGTCCCGAATTCCGGTTTCCGAAACTTTTTTCATTCCGGTTTCCGATTTCCGGTATTTTTATGGAAATTCCGGAAAATTATTGTAGTTTTGTGCATATATGCATGAATAAAAAAAAGCTAGAAAAGTTGTTATTTATAAATTTGAACGCCCCAATTTTTGGCATCGATATCGATAATTTGAAATGGAATCCTTATTAGTTTTAAATTTTTTAAATTTGTTGCTGCTGATGTTATTGTTTAATATTTGTTTCCATATTATTGATAAACATTTTGTTGTTGGCGACTCTTTCCATATCATCAGAATCACCATAGTCAAAATACATCATAAATTTCCAGATTCCGGTTTCCGGCCCTTTTTTCGTTCCGGTTTCCGATTTCCGGAAATAAAATTTCGCTGTTCCGGACAACCCTGGTCTGTATGGATTAAATTTAACATCCTTATTTTACTTGTTTCAGTCGTCGTTTAAGATCGTAAACTCACCTCAGTCTATTTTCAGTTAGCCAAAAACAGATCCCAACGGAGTAAAATACAAATAACACTCCCTTAAAATCTGGTTCTGCTAGCTCAGTTACTTTTGAGGCCTTCTCTCTCAATCCTAGCATTAGACCATTCGACATGCATTCATTATATTTTGAGTTTTTGTTTACCATATATATTCAATATAGTGATTTTACCATTCTTTGTTACTATAATAAACGTTTTTTGTTGATAAATATAAGCAAATTCAAAAAGTAAATCTCAGGATAAATATCCGAAACAAGATGATACTTTTTATTGTTTTCGCCAGCCTATACTGTCAACCTCCTGGCAACAGCAACGATCAAGAGGATGATAGTAAGGATTAACGGAGTTCTAAAGATGATAAAACTCAATACCATTATATACTGTAAGGAAATAATATAAAGCATATAAAACACATATTATATCTTTTGCAAATATTTGAAATCATAAAAATACATATATACATGTTCGAGCACTAACCATCCGAACGAACTTCCGAACGTCAAGGAGGCAATCATTTTGTTTATCTAAATTATCATTGAGGCTGTAAGTATTTATAAAGAACATAGATTGTATATACGCTTTGACAATCTTACGCTTAGACATATTGTGAGAAATATGCTCTATAATATGATCTACAACAGATAATTCGGTGGTGGTAGTTATTATACGAACTTTACTTTGCGCTATTCTGTTTGTAACTGAATTCATCTACTAATATTAGCTACTGTATTCTTAATTGCTGATGAGGAACAATTTAAATGAATATTTTATTCGAATTCCCCGTATCATATTACCCCATGATATACATCTTTATCTATTTCCAACTGTACTGGATCCTATATTCACTTTGGCAGATCTTCGGACACCTATATTCATTGTTCGGACGCCTTAACTAGGATAAAACCGAAACGTTTGTCTTAGCATCTGCTATAGAATGGGGCGGAACTTTCAGAAAATTTCTTGTTCGTTCTAAAATTTAGGGGATTTTTAGTATTTATATTTGTTAAGTATTTAAACGATGCGTGGACCCCATTTTGGAAAATTGTAGAACGGAGAAAGGGGTAGGGTGACGATTCCGAGCCGTATTCTTCTATTCCAAGATAAGATTAGGGTTCTACAAAGCTGGTTATCGGCCCGGCCGGATAACCACATCAGGGGTTCAAATTCTCTAGTCCAATTGAGTTTTCTGATCATCGAGTATTCAGTCTAATTTTCAGATTTTCTAAGCCACCTTACTTAGACCATATAAATGTTTTAATTATTTAATTTCGCTTGGCCCGTGGTAGAAATCAGGG
>JAQGAV010003232.1:0-12986 GCA_034691345.1 Phasmarhabditis papillosa | reverse complement strand
TAGAAAGGAGCCGTCTCTGCTCAGAAGATTCCGGAATGAATGGCCGAAACCCTGCGCCGAAGAAATCTCCAGTTATTGAATGATATGTACGATTACAGGAAATTAATGACTTTTTTTAAAATCACAGTAACCTATAATACCTTAGCTCTAACAGTTTTGCTTCTAGAAGTCTTAATTCTGCCGGGCTAAACTCTTGAGGGCTTAGTTTTGCAAGATGAGAAGATCCCATTGCGTTCAATTCCTTTGACGAAAGTTTGCGTACAAAACCGAGCTGAACATAAATATTAAATTAAATTAAAGTTATTAATAAACAAAGTCATTTTAGCATTGTAACTACACTGTTGATATTCCTTTTCTAAGCATTGTTTAACGTCTTTTAACTAAAATATAATATATTCATTCTTTTAGGCGACAGTATTTTTAGTGGAGGCGTATATATCAATTACATAGCTTAAAACCACATGTTTTCTCTATAAAATGACAATATTCTTGCAAAATAAGCCGTTTTCACTGAAGTAAATCCTCTTCTAATAGCTATATTTAATAATTCTAAATTTATTATGTATTTAAGTGAGTTCGCCGTGCCAGTTTACTTACATCTTTATCCGCTGTTTTTGATGCATGCAACATAAGAGATCTAGGCGAATGTCTCGACAAAGCACTGAAATTAATAAACTTTTTATTTTTATTAGTTTACAAAATTATCTTTGTGTGTTCTGAAGATGTCTATGTAAAGTTCTTAGAGAATGACTTTATATACTAAAACATAATTTTTCTTTTACACAAACCTATTAAAACCCTTTATTGTAGTTAATTTCTGTTAATTTAGTATGTAATGCGTATATTGATTGATAATATTCTAGAACTAAGACAGCTTCTTTCTCTTTTGTTATAGTAATTGGCAGCATTGGAAGCAGAAGACGCGGCTTCCTTTTAACAAAACGTCATTTAGACACAAAGACCCCCCACCAACAAATCTAACATTTATTACACTTTTGACCCCCACATGGATAACTATCATTACACGCTTCGCGCTAAAGCCTAATCCATCGCTCTATACAGAGTTATACATAAATGATCTTTTGAAAAGACTCTATTGTCTAGAAATAGGCTATATTTAATATAATATATAGTTGTTTATTTTAATGAAGCCTTATGAGCTGCGCTCCTGCTGACCCCAAGTATAACAATTAGTGAAATATAAGGTTTATGTTAAACAGAGAGAGAGATCGTGTTTGGGTGTTTGGTGGTTTGGATTCGGGTCCTGGGTACTGTCCATTCGTCTCTTGGTTTAGCGACATCGGTTTATAAAGACATCGGCCCTGAAAGAGACAGTATAGTAAGAGTTGAGTTTCTAGGTTAAAAAGTAAGTTTCTAAATCCCTGCCCCTTAGCACAGGCCCAGCACGGGTTTCTGTCTTGGACAGTTACCCAAGTTTCGTAGAAGAACTGCCCTGTAAACAAAGCCTCTTTGTTTACAGTTTTATTTCAATTTGACTCAAAGGCTCTGCCGATGCAGCTGCCTGGGAAAGTGCCCAAATGTTACTATACGAAAAGTTTAGAGTTAAATATAAACGAGGATGTTAGATAAATACATGTTTAATGAGTATTACTAAAATGGCCTAGGACCGTTTGCTTACTAAATGTTTGTGGGGACGCAATATTGCGCATACAAAACTTAAGGGTGTTCAAAGGAATATACTAGCCGTACATATTGAATGTATTCTGTTTGCGTACAGCCTAAATAAGTTCAGTTTTAAATGTCTGCCGAACCGACTAGGAACTCTGTTCTCTTTAGTTAACTTGTAATTTTCCCTTTAGGAAATACGATAATCTTCGTGAATTAGTTTTCATATATCTTCTGCCAGCGAAGCTTTATTTGGTAATATTTGCCCACCGTAGATGAAAAGTAATTGCAGTACTTTCGCAAGAACAGAAAAGGGTTGTCTGTTGAAAACGGCGGCATGAAGTTTAATAAAGGACCACCCATCTAACCGTGTAACCAACTTATATCTTATCAATCAGGGCGAATTGTAGAGATAACTGTCAAAACAACCTATTTTTCCGTTTTTATCGGCACGTTTTTGGCTGCGCTTATTTATTAAGTGTGATAACAGAAAGAACACTTTTTCTCGCTATGTTAGGCCTAGGAAACAATTAGAAGTGTATCATATATACAGACAAGCATAGGAAGTTATCTACAGTATCACGGCCCCAGTTGTGGTATAGGCTTTGTCTGAGTTTATATAGCAACAATGTGAGTGTGATGTCAATTAGATATGTTTATAAATTATCGGTACTCGCTGCCTTATGGCTTGATAGACAAGAGAGATTTTATTTTGAAACTTTGTCAACGACGAATATAAAGAAATCATCGTCATAGTTCAAGGTAGGAAAGCTTTGTTGGATATGTTCGCTCTAAAATCTAAATCTAAAAAGATAGGCATAAGTTCATATCCGGCTAGACTTTTACGAGCTTTATTGATAGAAAGATAGCGTTTGCTCATATAACTTATTACAACTACGTCATTTTGCCTCCAAGTTAGTCATATTTGCAAATTTCCAAGATATTCCAAAAGTCGCTGAAAGCCATACTTGTGAAGCGAAAAAAGGCTTTCTGGGGTAAAATGATACGGGGAATACGAATATGATATTTATTTCACGGTAGCTCTCTGTTGTTCGTCGTCGGGTGCCCTCCTCCTCACGCTAGTGGACTCAAAAATAAAAAGGATATTCGCGTTCCAGTATCATTTTACCCAAAAATTTCCCAGGATCCTGGGAAATTTTTTTTTTAATTTCCTTCTCGTTCTCGAGTTAGAGAGTAAGCCCGCCCTTCATGCAATGGGTGCGCGACTAAGCGCAGGGTGGCAGGATTTTCAAACGACCATAACTCGGCTTAAAATGGTCGATCTTCATATTTTAACTCAGTATTGATAATTCTATCGATTTAAACATTAAAATGGAGACCAACTGTTTGAGTAGATTGTGCCTTTAATTTGGCCATAACTCATTCAATCTTGAACTTTTTCAAGATTTAAAAAAAGATTTACAAAGATCAGGTTCTGTGCTACATTTTGCTTTTTCAATTGCTCAAAAATGTTAAAGTTTTTCTAACGAAATTTAACATTAAACCAACTAAATGTCATTCTCTTGGAACTATTCGTTACCCGTTATTTAGTACAATGATGAATATACCTGGCCTATTCGAGCATATAGTCGACCGCTGAATCGTTTACAGGGGGTGTACGGTAGAATTTAGAAGGAGTGCCGAAATCCAAAGAAAATGTACAAGCAACCGATATAATTGAGCGCTCGCATTACATAATAAGTAGACCTTTAGCTGCAAGCGATTCGTCCGTTGACTATATTAGGCAGAATTTAGTAAACAAAATTAGTATATAACTCAAACATGTTTTCTTAATACAGTACATACATCAATGGTTCCTAAGGTTTTGTATTTGGAAAATTGATTATGTTGATTGATGTTCCTGTTTTAGAAATCTAGAAATTGGTCCCCAAAAGCAAAATAGCCATTTCTTACACTGGGGCTGGTGCCCGCAAGTGATTGGTCCTTTAAATTGTTATAACTGTCGTCTGCCATCTCTTCACCCTACACACTCGCCGCCCACTTCTCCATCTATCTCTCTATTCTAAGCCCTCTCTCTAGTTGTTCTAGGGCTGCCTCGTAGCTAGAATCTCACTGCGAGGCAACCCTCTATTCGTTGCCGAGGAAGTCTTCTTTATGCATCATCTAACACGCGCAAGAACAAATGAATCCCCGTGCATTACTCTCCACAAAACGAATTTGTAAAAGGACCACCCTTGAAGAGATACTAATAGTTTTGAAGGCTTTAATAATGTATTCTCTAACTGTCAATATATAGTCCATAACAAAAAAAGACTGCAGTTTAGCGATGTTGTATAATGTTTCAAAAATCGTTCTTTCTATATGATTTGATGCGCAATTTTTTGTTTGTTGTCAGAAAATTATTATTGTACTAGTTTTGTTATGTATCATATCCAGAAAAAGACAAATACGCAATTGCGGAAGCCTATGTATATCACCGCGCTCTGAGGTCTTTTGTTTGTTATAGACTATAGTTAAATCGGAACTACATACAAGTATTGCGTAATCAATAAACATTTTTGATTGGAAAAGGCTATTTTTAAAACATCTAATATCGCATTTTAGTAGTATATAATTAGCTGGGAAGTAGATGCTGGTAATTAAACTTCACTGACTCTAGAAAGTCTTTGTATATATCTATTTATGCAATATGAATATAATAGAAGAAATAAATATTATACTTTTATGTCTTTATAATATAGTTGAAATATTCGTGGCATACATAAGTTATCAGACAGAATGCTGTCCCTAATGATATTATACACTCTTTCAATTCTAAATGTCACCCTCAGTAAAGTAAAGGTTTCATCAAGTACTCTACAAGTATACAAAAACGGAGGGTTTTTTGGAAACTGTTTAGATTGAGGCTGTAAACAAAAGTATAATGGAACCAGTGGTCCTAGTATAAAAACCCCCGGGCGGGTGGAGGCGGCGGATCAGAAATTTGCAAGAATTCTTTCTTCGGGGCGGATTTGAACCATCGACCTCGAGATTATGCTGATATGGTTATAGTTCATGGAAGCTGCATAGATGATGGATGCAGCAAGATGCATAGAACCGTCGGGACGTTTGGGTGCCCGGGCGTTTCTATACTACGACCACAGGGGTTGAAACTTTTAGCCCGGTACGACTTTATACATTTAGGATCGGGCCGGGCCCAAGGTTTCCCCAAAATCCCTCCCCCCATATTTTCGCTCCGCCAATGCAATAATTATAAGTTTAGATAAATAACTATTTTATTCATTCTGTATTTGTTATTTTATATTATCATACATACATGTAATTATATCAATTGTACTGCCTTTAATATGAATAACGCATTTTTGTATTGTTATTTAATAGTTTATAAATGACTAATACTATTTTCTCCGGGGGGTCGTCTAACATTTCCCCCTTCGAATATGATTGGTCATCAATACACTATTAATCGAATATGAGAACACCCGGATAGCTAATAAACCGTTAACACTCATGGCGGCCCACTGAAGAAATCTACAGCGAAGAAAAGAAATATACGAGTAAACTACAGATTAATACGTATAAGAAAAGGAAGAATTAAAGCTTACAGCAAGTTACTTATAATTAACTGACTAATGATTTTTAAAGTAATAATAATAATGTTTACAAAAAATACCAGCATTGAGATACACGGGTTTTAAATATGCTTATTGGTTATATAGGCAAAGTGAAAGGATACGACACAAGTTACACCTGACAAATTTAAGTTGCACAACATAAAACTAAGTTACTAATACTATAACAAAGAGATAACAGGAAGGGTGGTGGAAAACAACGTGGGTGGTCATTGACTAGCCGTCAAGGAAGGTTGAATAGTTGGTAGAGCTTGTGAAGGATCCATTGGTTTAGACGGTGAAACTGACGGTCGCGGACCGTCAGTAGACTTACGCTTGCCGAAGAGGGTCTCCTAGGCAGAAAATATAGACTTATTGTTAGAAATATGAAAGAGATACACAACACATGCTATTTTATAGATTATTTTTATATCAAAATAATCCGTAGATTAAGACCAAGGTATCCGGGGGACCATGGGGGACCACGGTATCTGGGGGACCGAAAAAAAAACTAAATTTCAAAAAAAAATGATGTAGCAAAAGTAATTTATTCGAAAAATAGTCCTATTTTTATTAGGCTTAGGCACCCATGCCACTCTTGTTTAACTTTATTTTTGAAATTTTTTATTTTTTCAGTTCCCCAGATATCTTGGTCTCCCGGATACACGGCCTTTTCAATTAACAGTGCAGATATATAACAAATTTAAACATATATAAATGATATAATAAGACTATTAGGCCTTGTGAAAGTGCCGAATGTGAAAAGTAGGATTGAAAAATTAAGGTTACCTTAGAAGGTTTTAAACTACAATCTGCAAGCCGCAGGGTACTAGCAGTATTGCAAAATGTTTCCAGAATTCGAAAATCTTCTATCTTGAAGCGAGTGTTTTCATGGGATTAATGCGCTTGGGAATCCTTCCATCACTTAAATGGGATATTATAATATAAGGTTCAAGAAGAACACTTTTCAAACTCAGAGTATTGAAATGTTTCTAGATATAAGGACTAGATTGAATGTATGATGTTTCATTACTTGATTGCTTTTTAAACCCGCTTATAGGTCCAACCGGGCTTCTAACAAAAGGTTACCATCCACCTCTAATATATCAAACGATCTAAGCAAGTTTGTACTTTAAGTCGAAATTGTTTGAATATGTTATATTTCAGGCGAAGAGTTTATCTCCGGTGACTTCAATGCGGTTGCCACCAATGACTGTAGTCCCTTCATATGTGCATTCCCTATGCAGATATGTATGAGACCGGCAGCTAAGTTCACGGATAAGACGACCAATATCTGTAGGGATATACCCAGTCAGGTAAGGAAGATTAGTAGGGCGATTTAGATGGGTAGTTTGAACAAATTACTTTATAAAGGGGGAGGGCCAAACCAGGCAATTTATGTTAACTACAATTCGAACTAAAAAGGTAGACACTATAAAGGGGTTAGCTATTATGCTGGTATCTAGTTGGAGAAGCGGTACTTATTAATTTAGAACATCGGACCAACTGTCTGGGGAGCGGCCGGGCCAGATAAGGATGGATCGATCCAGGGGTGACGGTTTCAAGGGCCGGGCCAGCCTGTTCCCATTCTTTATCGACTCAACCACCTATCATACCATTTCCAAAAGTATTTAATAATAATCCTTCAGTGCTTAACAGCTGCTAATGATGGTGTCCCGGTCGGTCCTCCAAAGCTTCCAGTTATAACTCCACCGCCGTTGATTCTTACTGTGCCTCACGTGGACAAGACGCCTAAAGGAAATCTAGGAGGACCCGGAATGCCAGGTTAGTCCTCAATCTGATCCCAAAACAAGAAAAAACGGTATTTTTGTAGTTTTCAAATATTGTGGAAAATTTCGAAAATAATCTCCCTCTTTGGAAGTTCTAGAATAACATTAAACCTAGACTTTGAATAAATAGTATTAATAAGTTCTGTAACTAAGAATGTGAAGTTATTTTAAAGCTTGCTTTCTAGTAATAAATCGTCCTCCCCCACCAATAACACAGGATATCTGCCAGATGGGTCCACCCGAAGGACGATTCTGTGGTTTTAAGATAATGCACACTTATAATAAGGTATAATATATTGGAAAACTAATTTCAAAATGTATTTGTATATTGTTATTGGGCTAGTAGCGTAGAGTCAGGTTTTAGGTCGGATGAGCACTATTAGTGCCCGTAGTATAGAAACGACCGGGTAAGTGCCCGTGCAGTTTTTAACTTGCCTGGCAACAAACCACAAATGCTCGGGTAGCTAAAAACTGCCGGGACCCTACCCGGGCTTTCTATACTACGGCCACTGGGGTGTTAATTTCAAAAGCCGACACGTTCGGCCCTTTTCGAGCCCTGTGCATTAGGATGAGAATTGGAATCCGGGTAAAATTCTTATAACCAAATCAAACATTGTTCTGTTCCAACCCTCTGTATGAGAAAAGTACGTTGCATTGAAAACATTTCAGGAAACATTCGAATGTGACGAATTTTGGTTCCCTGGCTGCCGTACAGCGGAAACAAATGCTAACTTATTCGACGACTATCAGTCTTGTTTCAAAGTAGCACAAATGTGTAAACGTAAGTCAAAGCCGAACATCCAAAAACATAAAGAACCTACAATTCTACTCATTTTGTCACTCTTTTTATTATTGATGGGATATGGAGTTCGCTCGCCTAAAACAGACTAACCAAAAATTGCGCCGCCGGCCGGTGAGAGAGCAAACAACTTCCAGGCCGGCCGGTCAGTTAGAATACTATTTCACCGTAGTTTTATAGTGCAAAACAGGGTGGGCAGTCGGAATGTTTTTTGACTTATACCAAATGCAAAATCGTGGCGGATGCCCAACTAGACGTTGAGCCGAAACCAAATATACGAAAAACTCCGGACTTATCCACAGTATCATATTTAGCCACGACCGCTGCTCCAACAACTACAAGACCCTTTATTATTCCCACTCCACGACCAATTCCAATACCTCCCCCACCTCCACCAGTACAACCACCGCCGCCAGTTCCGGCTGCAGGAGGACTTGGAGGCCTGGCAGGATTGGGCGGATTTTTAGGTTTGTCAGAGATTTGTATCACCGTCGCTTTATAATAACTGTGGAACATAGTTAATTGGATTATCCACGCTGATCCAAAATTGATTCAAGAAATGATATTTAAAGTATTTTCGTTCCTGTATCACTCGTATCACAATAATAGTAGATGTCTTCGAGGCAGGGCTTCGGCAATTCATTCCGGAATCTTCTGAACAACTCTTTTCTAACATACAGTCTTCGAGTGCCCGAAAATTGATTGATATAGCGTTTTAGAAAACAATGTTCGAAGTTATTATAAAGCGACTGTGATACAAATTTATAGTTCATTGTAATACTCTTTTAACCACTTTTCAATTTATATACATAACACCTCATTTACCATCTTACCACTCGCCGTCTGGTTTTAGGCTAAATTAAACCGAAACTTCTAATATTACGCTATATTATCATTTATAAAGTTTTAACTAACCGTTATTTCCTTTTTTTTTTGACGAATAATAATATAGTAACTCTTTTTAGGATCAGGAACCGGACCAGGTCCTGGACAGCCCCTACCAACTGAAGGAAACGGTGAAGATATGAATCTGTTCGGATTCATAAAGCAGGGTCTGGATAGTGCCCAGAAGATACAAAAGGGCGGAGCCGGGGTGAGTTTAAGATGAAAGAAGTAATTATGGGTTTGAAAGTTGAACCAGGGAAAAAATTAAAGGAACTTAAGTTAGTTCATTTGAAAACTTTGAAACCGTGTATTTTATATATCTTAAGTTGGCCCATTCTGGGAATCTCAAAGTCTAACAAGAGGCAAGCTCAGAACAAACGAGCCTAGCATTTCTGAATGTATGTTCTAATGTTTATAGCCTTTTGGTTGTTTTGGTTCTGAAAGCTGGATAATATATAAAGAGTTCATCTCAAGAACTAGGTTTCCAGTATCAGTATCAAGAAAAGTATCACGATCGGGGGCGGCGCCGTGTTATAAAAAATGAATGTACCTTTTGGGAAATCCAACCACGTCGACCGATTCTACATTCGTATTTATAACACCCCCGCTAGTGATGCCGCTCTTGAAAACTAGGTGTTGAGATGGACTATGTAAATATATTTTTATATTTATATTAAACCTTATTAACTGACAATTTAACAAAGATAAATTATAGCTATAGTATAGAGCTGTTAATATATATATTTTTTTCAACTTAATTTAAAGTTGAAAACCCCTTCATTGCAGGGTAAGCAAGCTGCTGCACAAGCTGCCACAAACATTCTTCAACAGTTCACCGGCTTTGATTTTAACAATGTACAAGGCTCACTCGGTAACTTTGGTGGTTTCTTCGGTTAAAAGAAGAATTAGTTAATAACATTTCTTTATGTTAGTTCATTGTATGTACATATACGTGACACTTTTGATACTCATGTTAGCCACTGTACTTACCATTAGCCTTAATTACCAGCTTACTGTTTGTAATTGAGTTACTTAATAAATGATGGAACAATGTTAAAACTTAGTTTACTGGAATTGGGTGAAACATTTAACAGGATTATGGTTACCTAATTATACAGGAGCCATAGTGCCTAAAGGTGCCATAATACAACATCATTTAGCAAAAAAGTTGGGTTAGGAGTGGATATAGGGCAAATCTATTATGTTAATGGTATTTAGTATCCGCTTTAGTCTAGGATCATTTTTCCGAGGCTCTAGGTCCCGGGTGAACCGGGGCTTTCTCTTGGTGAACTAGTTACCGAAAAGGTGGATTCCGCATGATGGTTGTTGATTGTCCTAGTAAAGCCTATAATAGTTTATAAGCTTAGAGTGTAACCATTGCAGAGACTACTTTTCTGTTAGTATTTAAGAGCGCAACAGACTCTAACTCCGAGAGGATGAAAGTTGGCTGAAATTTCTCATAACTAATTTGACCATTCCTCCCTAAAAACATTTTCCCGTACTTGTGATAGCTAATGTTACGGAAAGTTGAACATTCGCTTGTCACTTTTCATTTATCAAAATTATAAAATGAACCTAATTGGCCTTGGTCGAAAAGTCGAGAACCAAGCTTTTAGAAAACTGAGAACTTATTATTTCCTTGTTAAAATTCGACTTATTCCTGAAGTAGCAAACTAGAAAAGGACGTAGTTATGGTCATTCGGTTTAGTCAAATCGTCAACTATTACTATTTTCCCGTTACAGAAAGCAACGAGATCAACGAAACTGCAGATTATGCAGTTGGGAGTACAGAAACATTGTGCGGTAGGTAAAGACAGAAAACTCGGAAGAGTTAGGAATCGGGCCACGTCATGTGGCAGTGTCCGAATGGACCGAAAAACCGAAGAGCCGACCACAAAAACAGAATAGGTTCGAATTGCAATAAAAAACCTATTATGCTACTTGATACTGACTCATCTGTTATGCAAAGTTTTTTTCGAATGGGTATACTCATAATCATTTCAAATTCAAACTTTTGCATTGGGTAATCAGTATTGGCTGTTTAGTTAGATAAATAACCTATACAGCTTCTTGACAGGTTAGGTAAGCAAGAAAGTTTAGTTTCATAAATGTTGCAGTTTGTTTTTTTAAGTTTGTAAACAGCTGAAGCTTTTCTCAGTTAAATAACCCTTTTCTAGTTTCTTTAGTGGCCGTATCCACGAACAATTTGGGGAGCTCCCTACCCTTGCCTGACCGTGACAGGGAAGGTTAGGTCAACCAAAATGAACCGGCAGGGAACTGTTTTGCCTTCCCCGGGGAAGGATAGGGAAGGATAGGGAGCTCCGCGAATGTTCGTGGATACGCCTACTGACTACGCAAAAGTTGGCCGGGCCCAGCGGGGCCCGTTGGGTAATCTGTGGTTATTGGCAGTTTTCTTTTTGTTACACCCCATGCCTAAAGATTGGTGGCAGCAACTTGTAAACTATAACGACCAGTCGCCCAAATACCTGGAACATGTTAGCAAAACTAGTTTTTTTTATGTCGGAAGTTGGATATTTTGGTAGTCATTACTCTTTTTACTGTCTCTATTGACGCTCTTCACATAAGAAATGATAAAATACCACGGTAAGTATGACGCTATAACGGTCGGACCAGGAAAACGGTGCATGTTTCAACAAAAGTTGGCCCGTTTTTAGATCTGAAGGTTTGGTCTGGGGAACTCTCAGAAAACAGAACTGGCCTAAACGAAACCGTCAAAAACGGAACTATTTTAAGGGCGATTGCAAAAAATTTCAGTTTAAAAGAGCTTTTTCCGACGGTTCTCTTTTCTTTTGAACCGGGATTACAAGTTGCTTGAAGACAAGTTTTCTGTAATATAAATTAGACATTTTATAGAGAAAGAAACTACTTCCTATAGTCTGATTCTAGAGTAATAATGGAGTGTTAAAAAAATAATCTCATTGAAAATGGCTCTGAAAGTATTCGAAACCCGAAAATATACGCAAAATTTCCTTAAAATACGCAAGGAACACTCCATTATTCATCTTGAATCACACTATAACATAGATTAAACTTATGAATTATGATTTTTATACTAGAAATATCAACAATTCTACCGGTTTCTTCATTCATTTCGTTGATTTTTGTCTTTTTGTGATTGTATCAAACGCCTTCGCAAAGGCTATTCGATCATTTCTTGCGCCCAGATAGTTTCACTAATTGTTACCTTCGTTATGACTAGATGATATGATCTAACCTACAATCAATATATCTTATTTCTTATCTTTTTTCAACATTTGGCATAATTTTTAGCCTGACTTGGTTTCAAACACTTAGAACCAATTTCTATGGTTTCATTTATATAGTTTTTAAATGTTTTAATTTTAAATTATATAATGTTGTAGAATTATAAGGAGCGTACTTATAACCTAGACGTAATAATATGGAAACTACTATACCTTCTCGTAAGCAGATCTAAATCAATGACGAATTAAATACATAGCTATGCTCTTGATTTAATAAAGAATTGTAAACATAATAGTAGTGGTCGTCAGATCCTTAGTTAGAAATTTGCCGAAGTCGGTCTCTGTTTTTGACCGTACTAAACAGAAGGACCTGCTCAGTCTATTGACCATTCTGCTAAAAAAATATAAACCTTAAAAAAGCAAAAAAATGTACTTTGGCAAAAAGCGATGTTTTGAATGTATTTTCTTCTGCTATTAGAATAACTCTTAAAAGCTTTGAAGAAATTAATCTATGTATAGGTTGTTTAAGGTAGTCATCAGGTTGATCAGAATCATGATACTAAAAGAAAAGAATAAAATAAAACAATTTAAAATGTTTGTTTTTAAGCTCCCCATCCCTCGATGTCCATCGCTGCTTATTTTTGTCCCGAATGGATTGAAGAGAACAAAAAGGACTTTGTGCCACCCGTCTGTAATAAATGCATGTAAGTGAGAACGAATGTTTCAAGTTTACAAAAAGTTGATTAGGTTCCAATTTTGGGAAACACTAGATCCCAAAAGGGCTGTTCTGTAAAACATTTAGAAACGGGTCCAAAACAACTTCAAAGCAACTCTTGTATAGATTTTCAATTGTATAGAAGTACTATTCTAACATCGTATGTGCGTTGTGAATGTGAACTTCAACATAGTTTCGATAGACTTATTAAAAGATATAAAGTCGGATTCAAAACGAATAATGGAGAGTAGAAAATTATTTACAAGCGAAACGCAATTGCGTACAAATTATTTTCTGCAGGTTCTCTGACCAACTAAAAGTATTCTTTGTTGGCGGGCCAAATTCTAGAAAAGATTATCATATTGAAGAAGGTGA
>JAQGAV010003231.1:0-12986 GCA_034691345.1 Phasmarhabditis papillosa | reverse complement strand
ATGGAGTGTAAAGAATTCAACGCTCGTCTGAGCCCCTTTTGCGAGCACCGCGCCAGCATCTGGCGGCTACTCTCCGTATTGTACTTTGCAAGTACGCGCGTGCAATTTGCCTGCAGGTGCGGTGATAAAAATCCCAAGTGACACTCTATTATTTCTATCGGCGCTGACTTATGAATCCTGCAAACTCTTGGTAAACTTATGAGCTCTGCTTTTTATTTAAATAAATATCTAAAACTGCAAAATTGGTCTGAAACGGAAACGATTTGGTGGCTGAAAATCGGCTAGTATTATCATAAACGTGGGAGTTGTCGGAGTCGGCGAGAACCAACCCCTTCCCAATGGGAATACATGTTAAAAAGAATCTTTTTGTTTTCTAAAATTGTTTTTCAAAGCTTTTAGAGGGTGAATAGACACTTTTTAGTCGAAAAAGTCAAAAAGTCCATAATATTTTAAAAACTGACGTTCAAAATATAAAAAGTGTTTGCATATATTGTGTGGATTAAGCTGTGTCAGCAAAGCTCATTGACCAGCAGTTGAAAATGATTACAACTGTGAAGAACAATCGAGATGATTCTGAAGGGTTGGATAAACGATATTGTGAAACAATGAATGAATCGGTGGATAGGTCATTTCAATAGAATTGATCGGTAACATTTTCTTTTGAAAGTACACTCATTTCAATACAACACCTTCTTTCCCAAAGATACTGCGCTGTAAACTCAATTCTTGCTACAGACTATATTTTATACGAGTATTCTATTCCTAAAAAATGCAATTCTTGCATTTGCTGGCTCGCAAAACACGCGGTAGATTAGTAAGTAAATCATTACAATCCGTGTGTGACAACGTCTATTTATTGACAATCGGTTTTTTTAAATATAAAACCGTCACATGAAATTGAAAAACAAACCAGATTCCTGTCATATTTATGAATAAAAACGAACTTTTGTTTGGATTCCGGGGGAGCGGTCGCGTGCACCGACGCCCTAATCTTCTTACAAGAATAGTTTATGGAAGAGTTAGAGAGCACTTTTTAAGCTAAGCTATGCATAATATTACAGAAGGGGAATTGTACCTTGTTGCAGTGGTTTGACTAGGGTACATTCATGTTATCCAGTGACGTATAGGCAGGGGATCATTTCTTTATTGAGATAAAAAAGGTTGCAATTAATTTAATTTGATCAATTTGACGAGCCGGCAATTTAAGAAAGGAATAACGGGCCGACAATTTAAGAAAGGGACGGCCCGGCCGGCCCGTTTTTCGTTTAATTTTGCCACCGAACATACGATTATTGAAACCTTAATCAATACCACGCACTGCAGTCTGTTATTTGTTATGGACTATAACAATCTATTCTATTAAGCCTTTGTAAAATTAATAAACTCTTCGGAAAAAGAAACCTTGCTCTAAATTCACAAAATACACTGGGAGCACTCTACTGCCTATAACTAGTTCATTTATTGGCGATGAAATTCAATGCCTTTTCAATTTGGTCAAACCACATTGGGGCCAGAAGATAGGCTACGTGATATTTTGGAACATAAAAGTTGGTCTAACCAAAGATTTGTGAGCATGAGCTTCAATCTGAGGTCTATAAGAGTTCGAAATTGGTCTTTACATGAACCGAGTTATGATCGAAACTGTCTCTGTACTGCGTTTACATCGTTCGTAGAAATCGTGTTTTGCTATGGCAAATCTCAAATTTGAACGGGCGCGCGCTACTTTCGATGAAAATATCTCGAATACTAGGAAACCTCAATATGAACATGATTATAATAATATTGATCACCCAAATATACTCTATTTTCTGAAATTAACATGAAAAACTCGCGTCTTGGTGCCTTCACATGGGGTATTTACTCTAGTTAAGAACAGACTACGCCATTGATGTCCCGATTCTTAGCGCACACGGGAGGACCAAGGGGAAAAATATAGAAATATTTTTTACCGTCGCAGCCGTTAAGGAGTCTAGCTGAGATTGATATGGTTGGTGTGTGGTTAATTCTGTTAAACTAGAATATACATTGTATGGTAAGTTGTTAAAACTAGATTCCTAGCAGGTGGTGCTCTGAATTAAGCGTTCCGATCTCCGAACCATTTTGAAAAGTGAAGTTCCGCAACCCCTCGTTTCCTCTGCATCTAATGCTGCGGTTACCAGTCGTTAGTTGGCATTAGGGTGGGGATTCGGGTCAGAATATAAGTTACCCGGGAATGCGTTTTCAAAAAACCCGGGTCGGGTCGGGTACCCGGGTAATACTTTTTCGAAATACTCCGACCCGGACCCGAATCCCCACCCTAGGGCATACTCTAAGTACAATTTTTCTTGAGACAACCTTTACAAACTTCAATTATTAGGGTTTATTTTGATTGTTTGTCTATTGACTTGAGAATTATTAGTAACCGAAGACCTAACTATTTTCAATAAATGTAATGTACCGTCACTAAGAGAAAGTTTACAAGATAAGTAAAAAGGAGTGCTTAGCAATTCAACAAGTTGTTTGCTTTCTGGTTATCCAATAATTGAAAAGGTGCAGTTTGTAGTTTTTAAAATTCAAGAAATAATTATTCAGATAAAAATAATAACAATAATAATAAAGTATTATATTACAATACCTTAATTAAGATAAAATAAAAGTTCAAGTGAACCATGCTACTCCACTAATCATTCCAAATCCTAGTTCCTTGCTCCAGCAAAAGTTGCTTAGACGTATTTCTGAATATATTTTCCCAGTAAAGAAGGCTCCTTCCAGCAGCATTTGGCTATATTATTAATGAGATATATATATCTTTTTATTTATGTAAATATTGTATTAAATCGATGCGAAGCCGAAAAAGTTTTTTGCTTCTTTAGGGGATTAAATAAAGCTTTTTAGGTTAAAGATCGTCGTATTTCCGGGTTTTGGTGGAATAAAGAAGATTTGAATAAATTAATAAGCAAAAAGAAAGAAAATTCAAAGTTTACATTAAATTCAACTGAAATTAGCTCATGAAAGCTTAAATGTCGGATAGTTTCGTGGATTATTGCCAGAAAAGAGTTTAGTTAGTTTTCGGTAGTATGCGATTAGTCGGCGGACTAATCGCTTGCAAAGGGTTACAGTATGAACTGTGAATTTATTGTTGTTTATTAAACAATTAGAGCAAATGGATGCTCTAATTTGAATTTATTAGACCTTTAGCCGCATGCGATTAGTCCGCCCAGAGCTGGTTACAGGCCCGGCCCAACCTGAAATTTTGAAACCCAGGACAGGCCTGGACGGGCCAGGCCCCCCGTAGGATAACCACCTCAGGCCATACAAAAGCTGGATACCGGCACGGCCTAATCCGGCCCGGCGGGATATACACCTCTGCAGTAGTAAAAGTATATTCAAGCGGAATAGTTTGCTACCCAAGATAAGAACCGTTCTGATAGGTAACTGGTTTAATAATATCATCGCTTGCAGTGTACCGCCGGGCCAAGGATTAGAGCACATTTTTACAAAGGAGCGCGAACTCCGAAGACTTCAAACCATTCGTTGACAATATACAATAACTCTCAAGACCTTATGGTACCGCTGTGGAAACCTAGGTCTTGAGATGAACTATAGTTTCGAGGAACAAAAGAAGTTGGTTAAAGTATTATGCTTATAATAAATAAATAGTTATCAAATCTAAAATTAAACTAATTAATTTATTCTTCAATAAAACTGATAAAACAAATCTTGCTAGAATAAACTGTCTCTACTACTCATAATGACTATACTTATAGTCCATAACAAAAAAGACTGCAGTGCGCGGTGTTGTTTAAGGTTTCAAAAATCGCTTGTTCTGTGTCAAAATTAAACTTCCATTATATAGTTCGCTGCGCAATTTTTTGCTTGTTTTCAAAAAATATTATTGTCTAGTTTTATTTTGTATCATATCCAGAAAAAGACAAATACGCAATTGCGGAAGCCTATGTATACCACCGCGCTCTGAAGTATTTTGTTTGTTATAGACTATACACTTTCACTGAGCGCGCTGAACTGAGTTTTCAATTAGAAAGAGCTCTCAAACTGTGAAGAAATATAAACTTATCCAGATATAAGTTAGTGATCCAGGAACAATGGTAAAGTCTCCATGACAATATAGAAGTAAAAATAATAAAACTGCAAAACAAAGAAACCTATACCATTAACGCAATTTGCGTTGACGTCAGAGCCAAATTTTACCTGGAACATGACGTAATTTGTCAAGTCGAATAAACTGATTGTCAAAAAATAAATCTAGAAAGTTTAAAAATGTTTTGGTGAGCATTTTGTTTTGAGATACTTACTGTTAAAAATTGAATATATCGAACTACAACCAAGGATTGTCGATCTATTTGCAAATATACCAAACTATTATTAAAATAAGTGAATTTTTGACAAGTATTTAAGCGGACCACCCAGTTTTTTATAAGAACTACTTAATTTTAACATTGTTTGGTAGCTAAATAAGTGTACAAACTTCGACACTCGTTCATTTGTTTGTTGAGATCTATGTAATGCTGGAAATTCAATAAAAAGAGCCGAAAAGTGTCCGATGCGACTAAAAAACTCAAGATGATGACGTAAAAATAAATGAAAATTGTGATAAAATATAAAATAAATTGTATTTTATATTATACATCTTCAACACTTTGCCGATACAATAATGAACAATTTCTCGAAATCTTTTTTGCGGACGAATTGCTAAAAATATAGGTGGACTCAAAACGAATAACGGAGTGTACAAACTTATTTAGATTGCGTACAAGCAGTTTTGACTTGAATACTATTTTCTACACTCCATTATTCGTTTTGAATCCGACTGTACATTAGTCCAAACGGATTGGGGTTCGAAAAATGGCTATAACGAAGCTGTGAATCAAATTTTTAAGCTTTTTCTGGCCAAAGATAGATTTTTCGATATAAAAACTAAGCAGGAAAGCTTCGAAATTCTAGCCAAAACCTTTAATTCTCAATTTTACTTCTATGAAACGTTGACCAATTCGTGCGAAAATGATCCGCATGTACTACTTTTGCAGCATAAACTTTTGGATTGACGAAACCCCTTTGGCTTTTCCAAGAAAACGTTTTCCAAGCAATGAGAAAATAAGAAAAACGCAAAATTGTGAGAAAAACTAGTTTCATAAATGGTCTTTCTTGGTTTTTCTCAACGTATAGTCTGGATTATAAAAATAGCGCAAGAACAACAATCTATTTAGAGAAGACGAAAGATGCTCTCACGAAAATATTCCTTAACTAGAATTAGGTTCTAGCAGAGAAAAGGATAGTTTTGTAGGTATAGTCTGATTCGAGAGTAATAATGGAGTGTTAAAAAAGAATCTCATAGAAAATGGCTCTGAAAGTATTCGAAAACAGAAAATATACGCAACATTTCCTTAAAATATGCGCAAGTAACACTCCATTATTCCTCTTGAATAACGCTATAGTTTGTGAAACTATTTTGGATATTGGAGTTAAATATTTAACTTTTGTACATGGAAAAGTCTGTATCAGGAACCAGTGCGGTATTATGGTGAGCAGCGGTGTTCTATAAAAATAAAGGGGAAACTGTTGATTGGGAGCCTCTTATTCAAATTTCATTCATTTTATATGACACCGCCCATCTCAAGAATAATATTCTAAAAACCTAACTCTTGCAAAAGACTATAGAACATTTCAAAAAGATACAAAAGATTCTTAAAAAATAAAGCTCAAACTAAGAGTACTAGAAAACAATTGTATCTAAAATAGTTGATCATCAAAATAATGTTTTTTAACAAGATAGATCTTTTAATTCTTCGTGGGCGATTAAAGTAGTCCTGGCGGATTGCTCGGTCTCGGCAAGGCTCAGCTCACTGAGAACTAAAGCCACGCCCACATTTTGTTACATTCAAAAATTAAGTAAATGAGAATAAGAACATGAGAATATGAAAGGAACACGATGAATCTAGAAAAAGAATAAAAATCTTATTAGTTTATTTTCGGCTTTCAAATACTTTCAGAGCCATTTTCAATGAGAATCTTTTTTAACACTCCATTATTATCCTCAAATGAGACTATATCAAGAAACAAACATTGGGTAAATGGGATACGGGTTGGCTAATTTGCGGATTTCATATGAACTTGGGTTTTTTTTTAATGAAGATTGTTCTTTTCATTTAGTTTTTACAAAAGTATTAAGCGATACTGTATTTAAAAAATAGATTATCTATTCAGATTTTACGAAACACGAGATCACAGATATTTGGAGAATGAAGTGAGACGAAGGGACCATAGGGAGCCAGGACTCTATTGCACAGCACATGGGGAACGGAGGCGGCGGATCAGAAATATTAAAGACAGGTTTGGTTATCTTGTGAAACTAGGCCTGTTTCACTAACCACTTCTTTAAAGACTAAGAATTATTTTTAGTGTGGGCGAACGATGCGGTACGGTAAACGGCATACCAGTAAAATGATAACCGTTTTCTGTTTTACCGGTCTTTTTTTAAAAACCTTACCCCTACTCAGAGGTGGTTATCCGGCCCGGCCTGATATTTTTGAACCGAGGCCGGGCCGGGCCGGGCCGGGGTAGGCCGATTTTTCTTCAGGATCCCAGTTTTTCAGGAATAAATAAGCAAATTTTGGGTATATTTGAATTATTTTTTTTTGAATTAGCCATTTCTCAGCACAAGGAACTCATTGAAAAATAACAAAACAAAATGGTTCTGGGTGGATTCGAACCCGCGTCCTCTCGCTCCATAGTAAAGTTTCATAATTTACCTTATTGACAAAGTTATGTTCTATAAAAAGCTTTCGGTTTTAGAAAATGTTCCCAAATGAAAAGCATCAAAAAGTGCATTAAATCTAATTTGGCATTTAATTAAATTTGTTCCTAATGAATACAGGCAGAAGATTCCTCATTAACTATATAGTCCATAACAACAAAAAAAGACTGCAGTGAGCGGTGTTCTTTAAGGTTTCAAAAATCGCTCGTTCTGTGGCAAAATTAAACTTCCATTAAATGGTTTGAAGCGCAATTTTTTGTTTGTTGTCAGAAAAATATTATTGTACTAGTTTTATTTTGTATAATATTCAGAAAAAGGAACTTTAACTAGTCTGTATCAAGAGTTAGATTTGCTGTGCGGTATCCAGTAGCCGTTGTATAGAAACGCCCATGTGCCGGGCGGTGGGTGCCGGGCAGTTTTTGGCCGCCCGAGCACTTGAGAATTGTTGCCCGGGTAGGCTAAAAACTGCCCGGGCACGCACCCGGGCGTTTCTATACTACGGCCACTGGGGAAGCGGTGTTAAAAATGAAAGAGTGTACGTTTGAAGAAAGGGCTCCCAAAACATTCATTTTTTTATCGGTTACTGCGTTGGAAACCTAGATATTGAAACAGACCAAAGATCAAAGGAATTCATGCAGGCGGAAAAGTAGCATCCGTCAGTTTTAGGTGGAATATGCTATTGAGGCTGCATTTTAGTTAATTCAGTTTTGAATAAAACTAATTATTTTATGCATGCGTCACACTGAAAAATATACAAAAAGTACGAAAGGAGGTATATTGTTAATGAAGTTGAAAAATTCCTGCCAAACAAAGTTATTTAGGCCATGGTAGCTGAGATCCTGTAATACAATTTTATTGGCTAACATGATAAATATAGTCCATAACAAAAAAAGAAAAAGATCATATTATATCCAGAGAAAAACAAATACACAATTGCGGAAGCCTATGTATACCACCGCGCTCTGAAGTTCTTTGTTTGTTATAGACTATATACGACAATACTTCCTATATAAAAAAGAGTAGGAGTGCAAAGATGTATTTTGTAGTCTAGAAAAGATTATAGTTGCTGAAAAAGATAAAAGGGCTTCCCCGACCGACCAAAAACTATATTTTGAGGAATTCTAAAGTAGTCAGTTATCTAAATAAACTTCTGGAGTTTTTAGTTTGTTTTGAAGCCTGGGAGTAGCAATCCCGCTGTGGTGTAAAATTTGCATCCAAGAGAACATTTAAAGGCAATCCTTTACACCACCGCGAAATAAATACTCACAGCGCGTGCAGTCTAAGTTTTGAAACAATCTGAATACGTAAAAAGCTTGTTCCAATGCCTACTGAGTTCTTTAGAAGTCGTCAAAACATAGTTTTTGGTCGGTCGGGGAAGCCCTGTTGTCGTTTCCAGTTATTATAATGTTTTGTACACCGCAAAATGCATCTTTGCAACTCCTCCTCATGTTTATACAGTAATTTTCGGCTTAAAACTAAAACTGTCGGTTGGTCTCTGCGAAATCAAAAATTGTCACCAAATACGTTCAAAGTATGACAGGGGACATGAGCCGAGTTTGAAGGAAGTGGGCCCGGACCAGAGTCCAATTTTTTTAAGTAGTGTCGAGCTTGAAGTCTGAGAAGCATCTGAAAAAACTAAAAACAAACTAAAAAAATACAAATTTGTGAAAATGAACGTGTGTGTACTAGAAAATATGAAGTCAGCTAGACTCCTACGTTAATAAATGAGTAATTTTGTCCCGGATGAGAAGTTCCGGAACCAGAATTTCTTGGGCCAAATATTTCTCCCGGTAGCAGCCAATTGTTTTTGTTAATTTTTAATTTCTAAATTCATTAATAATTTCTCATTGAACTGAAGTCTCACACGCACGAGATCGAACATTCTATTGATGTCATTTGAAAGGGAAAACCTTAGATTTTCTTAGAAGTATTGGCCATAAGATTCTTACTTTCTTAACTCCATAACATTTATTACTGTTTTATTATATCCCCGTAGCTGCAGAGGGCTTGAGAAACCAGCAGCATATTTATCCCATGTTTCCTGCACCCGAAGACTGAATGTTAGAAAGGGCCGTCTCAGGCTCAAAAGATTCCGGAACAAACGACCGAAACCCTGCGCCGAAGAAATCTCCAATTATTGTGTGATATTTGCGATTACAGGGAATAAAAAACTTTAAAAAATCACCGTTTTTAACTTTTATTTAGATGGACAAGCACAATCATCGTAAATTATTTTAAAAGCAAGCTGAAATATTACTTTTGAATATGTCAAACTAAGTTCAAAAATAGAAAAAATTACCAGAATCACTCATTTCCTTGCCTAATTTACTTAATTTTTGATTCCTATTCGCTTGTTTGCGCGCGCTTTCTTTTATTTGAAATAGAGCCGTAGTTCTCACGGATATATATTACTTAACATACATAATATACAACAATCATAAGGGAAAATCTAGAAGATTTATGAATTTATGAAGGAAATTATAGCATTTTGTGATGGAAAATGAAGCAGGTTGAAGTTTAGGAAAAGAATATAATCCGTTTTAATGCCTAGATTGTAGATGCGGGTGCTTTAGCCAAGTGATTCTCTGAAAGCGCGAGGATCTGAGGCTGTTTGTTCGACTCCCCGCAGCTGCAGAAGGCTTGGAAAACCAGCAGTCTATTTATACCATGGTTCGCGCACCCGAAGACTGAGTGTTAGTAAGGAGCCGTCTCTGCTCAGAAGATTCCGGAATGAATGGCCGAAACCCTACCTCGAAGAAATCTACTATTATTGTGATACGAGTGATACAGGAAATGAATAACTTTTTCAACTTTAATCAGACACCTAATGATTGAACTCTGCAAATTATTGGAATGTTCAGAGTAGATGTCGGAAGAGTGGATGCCTAGTTTGGGAAACCATTTTATTAACGATTAACATACATCGTAATGGTTTTCTGTGGGAGAGGTTGCAAATTTTCCCAATCTCTGGTCAGAAACGGTCAACTAACTCATATCTTATAAGCTTTCGGATCTATATGCAATAATTGTCGGAGTTCTGTAAGTGCTTTGATAATTGATGGAATTAAACCCGTAGAGCTCTTTCTTATTCCAATCCCAGTTCTCAGACATTAACCTCTCTATTTTATTTAAAGTTGCATTCCCCATCGTAAAATCAAACAAGTTATATGCTGCCTCACTTCGACTTATTTATCACATGTTTCGTGCTACCGAAGACTGAATGTTAGAAAGGAGCCGTCCCTGTTCAGAAGATTCCGGAATGAAAGGCGAAGCTCTGCCTCGAAGAAAACTATTATTATTATGTGATACGAGTGATTGAGGAAATAAAATCCTTTAAATACTTCCACAGGTTTAAATTTTTTGTAGGAACAAGTTTACTATAATTTTCCGATGCGTTTATTTTATTCTGACGGTCATGCGGTCTATTATCAAACATGTCTCAATAGGTCTTAGTTGGTAACATACTAGAGCGATGATTTAGTGATATTTTAGTGATAATATATATATATATATATAAATATTATTGTACTAACATTAATATAATAACTTTTATTGATCACATACAATTAACAAATGAACAAAATACCCGAATAAGGCAGTTAATCAATAACTGAGATGGCTTTAAACTCTTAGAAAACTAAGTCTAGACACAACAGATCCGAGAGGTACGGTAGCCTAATTTGTAGTTCTACAGTAATCCGGAAGAAAAGGGCTACATCGTTGCGGGACCGGCTAGCCGTGTCTTAAAGCCACAGTCCACGAACTATATAAAGACTGCGAATCTTATTAGGGTTGACGCGACCATTCTGAAAACAAGAAAATTAGTTTGTTGAATAAAATAGTATTTTGTTCTAATAAAGAAAACTAGTCCATATTTTGGTTCAAAACATGATGAGAATTTTTCGACCCGGGCAAGGAAGTGGTCTTTACGAAACCTGGTCGGCCCCTTCTAACCTTTTGTTCATAATCTTCATATTAACTAACCTGACTCTCTATTCTCTCTAACAACTGTACAAAGTGTTTGTTCTTGTACATGGCGGCGATTGGGTCCTGAAATTTGAAATTACGTTTGAGTAGGACTTTGAAATGTTATGAGGTATAGTCAGCACCAAGAGTAATAAAGGGGTGTTGCTTACGTATTTTTGGGGAATATTACGTAAATTTGAGTCTTTATAATAGTTTCCTAGCCATTTTAACGAAATTCTTTTTCAACACTCCACTATTACTCTCGGCTTTCACTATACTAGATTTTTAAACATTTAGATCCATGTCCTGGTCCATAAAATTCGCCAGACTGTCCAGAAATATTGTTTAATTACTAACTGCTGATTCAGTTGTAGTTTCCACTAATTGTTGTTCAAATAAAGAAGTAGAAGTCTCTTCTGTCATTGGTCGACAGACTACACAACAGAATACCAAGGTAGAAATAAGCATAAGACGAACAAGGAACGAGATCATCTTAGAATTCAGTGAGAGGGTGGGGGGTCCCGAAGCAGAATTACAGTAATCCAAGTAGATCTAGAACAGAACCGAGTTAGCTCAATTGGAATGCTGATAATGATCGGTTAGAGGGGTTTATGTAGCCGGTGGAGCACCTTAAAAGGGGGCGGGGCGAAGAGGAGGCGGAGTCCCACATCATCCAAAAACAAAATAAGGTAGAGAGTACATGGAAAAGTACGAAAAGGGTTGTGGTGGAAGGAAAGAGAGAATAATACGGTATACTGTAAGTCTTACTGTAAGAGTTCAGAAAATAGTTATGAGAAAAGAAGAATTGTTTTAACCAAGTGGTCAGAGCAGCGGTTTCTAAAGCCTTCCGTAGCTGCAAAAGGCTGGCGAAATAAAAATATTGTTCAGTTTGAAATTCTCTATCCAAACATATAAAAAACAATATTATTCCGTGTCATTTTCTGTTATAAGTTGTCAAAAAGAGTGTATATGCCTGCGGCGCCAGCTAGTTGGGGGCCGCTTCGCGGAAGAATCGAAATAAGAAATGGCGAAATAAGACTGAATGTTAGAAAGCCGTGTCTGCTCCTCAAAAGATTCCGGTTCCGCTCAAAAAATACACGTTAGAAAACCATAAAAATAGTTGACCAGCAGTTCAACAGTTCGGTACCTAGAACAACGACCACCCCTTTATTAACTCCGTCAATTTATTAATCACTACAAAATCAACATTAGGTCTGACAACCCTTTCCCTACAGTAATACAGACTTCAGTCGTCACGGCCTTTTCTTCCTATTTATTATGTTTGTTATTTACTGCTATGGCAGTTTGTACTATCTCTTTGAATCCCAATAACTAATGATTCACAGCTTCCACGCAGGCGAATAAATGCTGCCGCGATGGAGTAAAAACAAAAACATCCTGTATTTATTATTATTATGGAGCTAGGACAGGAAATTACGAGGTTAAAGAATAGAATCAGGGTTTATAGAGCCAACGTCAGACTCAAATAAGGTTTAAAATAAGGTTCAACTAAAGGATTTGAATTCTGCGAAGTTTGATCTAACTTAACTGTTCTGGATAACAAGTATAGTGTAATTCAAGATGAATAATGGAGTGTTACTTGCGTATTTTAAGGAAATTTTGCGTATATTTTCGGTTTAGAATACTTTCAGAGCCATTTTCAATGAGATTATTTTTTAACACTCCATTATTACTCTCGAATTAGATTAAAGCTATTGAACTATTCAATACTAAGAATTTATGTGTTCCTCTGGAAGGCGAATTACTGAAATTGCTCTTAATTATCACTACCGGAACCATTATTTGAATAGATGACCAAAATCAGAGCTGCGAGAAGAAAGCCAGCCTGTTTGGCAAACTTTGCGAAGCGGCCCGTACCCGTCCTTGACAGTTCTATCAGAATGTAATCCCCTACTTGGATTAGCCACCCTAAGGAAAACTACATGTAGTAGTTTTAGCCTAGATGTCACGGGGTCGATTCCCCTTCGATGGCAGAATCCTTCGCACCATATTCTTTGCTGTGGAGTTCCCGCTTCCGAAAATTCCTTCGTCTCACATATTCGATCCAAACTACTGTGATCTTGTATTTTTAAAAAGTTTTTTTAAATTGTTTTACGAAACACGAGATCACAGATATTTTTAGTGAAGAAGTGAGACCAGGGAACCATAGGAAGTGGAACTTCATAGTACAGCACCCAGGAAGTGGAGGCGGCGAAACCGAACAAATTAGCAAGAATTGTTTCTTCGGGGGAAAATATTACGTAAAATG
>JAQGAV010003230.1:0-12986 GCA_034691345.1 Phasmarhabditis papillosa | reverse complement strand
TTATATATATATATATATATATATATATATATATATCAGTATCTGCAATATTATAAGTACTATTCTATCTACTCTATCTCTGTTTACCATTTTCAAGCGTATATTTTCTCACGAGAATGCACAAATGCAGATGGATTCAGGGACATGTGTCAAATAATATTATTATACAAAAAAGAAGAAAAAACTATATTGATTGTAGAGAAATTATTGTGGAATACTCTATCAATGTTCTATTTTTGAGAGTTATTGTAGTTATTATATTTTTTCCGTATTACCAGGTTAAATTTTTTAGTTTGCTTTAATTTTACTTTCCACAGTTCTGACAAACAACATTATTTGAGTTGCTATTCCTGTAAACGAGTGAACCCTAGGGGGTATAATTAGTTAGTCACCTGCTCTTAGTGAATTGTGAGCATTGAGTAAATATAATAATGTTATTAATTTATCTAAAGCATCAGCAGCTTCACTTGGAAGATTCTATATAACTTCAAAGAATAAGTTCTTAGAAACTTTGCTTTTTTAGAAATAGTAGGAATTATTAAGATATCCTGTAACACACAGTGAGTGCATCATTATTACTTTTAAAAATTTTGTTTTTATACCTACTTCTCAATATTATGATTACTTTATGTAAGTTCTTCATGTGCTTCCATGTTAAAATAAAAATTTTGTTTTCTGATGTTTAGTTCTCTTCTTGTTCATTATTATCTGTTTAATTATTTTGCTTCGCAGATTCTTAGCCCACCTCGGCTGGCTACATTTACTTATTATTAGACTGTATTTGTAGAGATTTTAATGATCACCAGAACGAGCTTTAAACTTTATTTACTATTTATATGCCTATACTTAGTCAAACTTACTAGTTTACAATATTTGTTGGTTCTTTTTATAACTTAGTAGGTCCCGTAGGTGTACAACTATCCTTGAAAGGAGCATAAGTGGCTTAGACTCTGGAAACAAAAATGAATATTTTACAAGTTTACAGTACTTGGTATATAGTGAGAATCTCCGTTATGACAATACATTTACAACAAGAAGATGGTTTATAGAATCTAAAAGTTTTTACTTTTTTATTAAGCGGACTATACATCATGTGCAGGTGGTCTTATGGTTGCATTTTCTGATTCAAACCTCTATTACTTTATTAACATTGGACACCCTGCATGCATGAGTATTTTCCCACGTCATGGGTATTTCGAAGCGCAAAATTCAGTTAAAAAGGCCTAAAGTAGGTGTTTAGTAATCAACAGTTTTTACGTTTTCTCTTTTGTAGTATTTACTGGTTATGCTCTTTCTAAATCAAATATCATCTGATAACGATGTTCACTGAAACACAGCTATCATATGATATGCGAAGACTTTGTTTTATAAATTCTTGCAGCTTACAGCTTTCTTAATATTATGTTAGTAATCACAATATCAAAATTAGCTGAAAGTGTTTATAAACTTATGAAAAATTAAAATGTAGCTAACTAACTCTCTTTTCTTTCATTTAAAATCTCAAAATGCAATGCTCATTTAGTTGAGATGTCTCAAACTGGCAGCCATGTTTTAATATTAATTTGCAACGGGACCTCCTGTGATATAATGAAGAGAGAACACCTACAGCCTTACATAAGGGCCGGCGGGCTGCCCATACACCTATGCTGCGAAATATGTCATAATAAGCAACACAGAGTAGGTTACTTATATGTAATAGTCTAATCTATTTTCTTAATGTTCAACTGTTAGAACCATATTATTATTCAGTTCACATGCTATCCTAGAATCCCTTGTAGAGTTTCTATTTATGGTCTAAAATGATACGTATTGCAGTCTAAAGCTGCACCGACGGGCATCCGTCTTCTAACATGTAAATATCTATTAGAACAGTTGTGACAATTGCAGATTCTGTACATAGGCTCAGAGGAACAGTGTGAATGGCTAGCGGAAGAAGTCTTAAAAGATGTCCACATATTGAAACAACAACAAAAGAAATTCCAAGAAAAGTAGGTCACAATATGAAGAAGGCCAAAGGCTGTTGCGATTAAGCAAAGTTACTCTATTGCTATTTTCCTTGTTTATCTTATTTATTCCGATCCAAAGTCAGTTGATGACAACCAAAAATGCAAATTTACTTTACTAGCTCATGCGGCTGGCCTTGCCCCTATATTATAACATACAGCTTTATTTCATACCCATGATTTATAGGGCTGCAGCTCTAAATTTCGAGGAGAGTGATGTAGATGTAATCGATAATTCGGATACAAATTATAACGATACAATGACACCTATTTCAAGACGAAGAGAGCTAGTTGTCAATAAAAAGTAAGCAAATTGGTGTTAATTGGTGTTAAAAAAGAAGAAAAATATACCTATATAAAAAAAAAAGACAGTCTAAAGTTTGCTAATGAGAAACTCTTCGATATTTCACCACAATTAAACAACCACTTTATGAGTAGAGTTGTTCTTATTCAATATAGCTTTAGAATTCTTTGCAGGTAGTCGGATAATATTAGATACCACCCGTCATTAAACGCTTACAAACAATACACTTTTATAGGATAAACAGTGTTTCGGCTAGAAAGAATGGCATTGTCGTGTCGGCACGGAGAACACGTGGCTGTTGTTTATTAATGTAATTGAGGTCCCTTTGTTGTAAAATATTATTATCAGCTGTTTCATTTACGATTATCTCTCTCTCAACACTTCCGACGAAGAATAAAGTCACATCACTGTTACTCTCATTTCAAGCATCCTTTTGACATGAATAGTTCCATAAAACTCTTATAAATGTTCATTCAGACCTCTCAAAAGGACGGGCCGGGCTGAGGCCGAAATAACCAAAAATTAAAAAGGCCGCCACAGCCCAGCCTCGGCCTTCGCCCAGCATTTCGAAATTTCAAGAAGACCGGGACGAGGCCGGCTGCCCTTATTTCGAGGCCGCCCTGAGAGGTCTGTGTTCATTCACAATAGGGCTGTACAAATCCAGGGGTACCCTTAACGGCCGGACGGGGCCGGCCCTCCAGGCCCCAATATTGCGAAATTCCAAATTTAATGAGGGCCGGCCCTCATTTTTGCCAGCCCTGTAAATCTGGATCCGGCAATTTTTTGTAAAAGCGGATCATGACGACAGTTGCTCATGTTCATACTTTCCTCCATTCAACTTCCATTTCTAAGAGCAGCGCCGTCCATCCAGATTTCAATTTAAAGTATGCTAATTTACTAAATCCAATCGCGACACGCAAGAGAAACTGAACAAAAAATTTATTACAAAATAAATCTTCAACACAATCTCTAAATAACGACAACATAAAATTTAAAATATAACAACGATGGAAACAATGGGTTCAAGAGTGAGAGACTAAGAAAGCTTAGTCCGAAGAAGCAAGTGCAACGAACTAAATGCTAATTAGTGCACACACAGAAACCAAAGACTTCAGAAGATTAACAGGCGCAAAGCAAATGTGAATTCAATTCAAGCGATTCAGAACAACTAACAGCTGTTAACCAACTTCGATAGTTAAAACATGCAAAAAATCAACAAAAAAAAGTAAAATCCACAGGAACGTCAACAATAAGATATTAACGGCGATTTACAAGAAAGACCTCTTATAGGAAGTCGAATTAAAATACAAAATTAATTGCACAAAATACAACGGTCAGACAACCAGAGCCAACTTAGGGTAAACCCAGTACTCTCAGTTAATTGGGGCTGCCAGATGTGGACGAGAGCGAATCAGCATCACCACTGGCACAAGGCATGAATAAGTTGGGGAAGGCATTAATCAACGAGTTGGCAGCTTGATGATGATGCATTGGATCGTTAGACATACGATAAGAAGCCAGGGCATACTCCAGAACGGCAGGGCTAGAAAAACTTGAAGTAAAGCCGTAACTGTTATAACCTACTTAACAAATGACGATATGTTCGGATAATCAAATTGCCTAGCAGCCTTTTTGAACGATGAAAGTGGAGTGCTCTGCAAAGTTAATGCGTGTTATTACCACACAGATATGATACCTGCATTAGAGGCATGTTGCACCGAGGTGAATTGTTGGGAGTAGATAGCAAAAGCTGACCTGGAGAAACCATCGGCATTGAACTGATCACCCGACCGCCACCTTAAACGAAAATTGTCGTTATCAGGTAGTAGTCACTTACTACTGGAGACAGATTTGTGGTAAGGTCGGTAAGTACCATTAATGAGGGCCAATTCCATAAGTTGCTTCTGCTTTAACTCATCCATACCTTCAGGCTAAAGTCAAACATGAGACAAAAGTAAAGGGTCTGTAACTCACCGCAGGAACCAATAACTTTCTGATATGTGCCAAAGCAGTTGCTAACTTAACGCGTGCCCTGTTTTCAGTGTCTTCACACTGGATTAGAACATGCAGATCGTCATTCAAGTGCTCCCAGTTTGGACGTCCACGATTTGTATCCTCCTAAATATAGATTAATAATATTATATATTATGAAAACAACCTTTTTTTTATCCTTCATAGATCCTTTGCCGCGGACCATTATTTTGCAGCCAGTTTCTTGCTCTAGCTGTTTTGCAGTCATTCCACGAGGACCGAGAATACGGCCAACGAAGTTGTACTAAAACACAAACATGTTCCAGTAATATATTTATTCCGACCTCAGGATGATCCCTAACAGGAACATAGAGCTTCTCCGTAACGGAAACAACATCCCCCTTTGGATCCGGCAGTTCTAAACTATCAGTAGCAAAGTCCGGCTGAAAGAGAGCAATCCGCACACGAGTAATTTCTAAATAATCATTTTATAACGCAGAAATAAAATTTGCTAACCTTCGTCCAACAGACGCTCGACGTTACCGAAAGTATGAGAAAACATCTCCAGTTGCTTCCGCTCCTTCACAAGTTCAGCCAAATATTCCATTGAACAATCCATCTGCTCATATACGGGTGAAACGTATTCAGCAGTGGAAGGGGATCCTAAGTAACAGGCAAATATATAATGTATAGATATAAAAACGGACCATCATGGAAATTGAATCCGTAGTTGCGGGCTTTCGTATCGCTTCCAACTCTTCTCAAACGATTTGTGAAGTCGTTAGACGAAAGACGTGGCGATCTAGGAGCGAGCAGCTGTCTTCCACTTGACAGAGGAGTAAACACCTTAGAACCAAATATTAAAGTTGAAACTCAGAAAATCATACATTATCGTCGCAATGTTTGAAGGAAGAGGAAGATGAATGGAATCCTCTTAGAGGTGAACCCATTGATGGATGGTATGAATAATAACACGACTGCATATTACCACCTCAATAAAACATATATTAATAGAAAAACATTATAGAATATAAAACTTGTATATATATACGCCAGAAAAATTGAAACGTTAACAGGTAAAAATTGCCTATGCAGTCAGTCAATGATCAAAAACAAAATTTAGGGCAATGCCATTGTCAATGACGACCTCCCTGATAATAGCATTTGGTCCCACAACGAAATTACATTGATGCAGCCGGCCGTGATTATCAAAGTTGGGCCCGGGCCCAATGACAGTGTTCGAACGCCTATTACAGAGAACTAGGAGCTTTACAAGTCTAACTATGCAGTTACTCCATCAGTATAAAATTACGGATACTAGACCACTACATTAGCATGGCAATAAGTTTTTCCCTGAATACTATCTCCAAAATTATGCACAAACATCAATAAAACCTTTATTAAAATTCAACGAACCATTCAAACAAATAAAAATAAAAAATCTTCTTTTAAACGCATAAAATATAAATATTCAAACAAGTAGTATTCCAGCAGCATCGTTCTTGTTGACGCACTCCGGAAGATCATTGACCTGACAGTAGCAGTAGAGAAAAAACAAGTGACGACATACCTTAGACTGTAACGAAAAGAGTTCCCTCTTATCATAACACCGATCTTCTGGTTTATTCTTTTTAGCCACCCCTTGGCGAACTAGGCTATCAGCAAGAATGCCTGTAAGTAAACTATGTTTGCCAAATAAAGCTAAGCCGAACCTGCATTTCCAAACACTTCTACGAGACTGTGAGATTTTTGATAACCTCTGACGGTGATATAAATTCCCCCTTCCTTGATACTCCAATTCGCCAATACCTGAAAGGGGTCTGATTCATGCAATTGATATCTCTCATACATCTCTATATCGTTCGTAGTGATCAGCAGCTCCTTCACACCATTCCACACCTGCTACTAAACAGGATGCAATCTGAAGATACATAAAAGTAGCTTAATCCGGACAGTTGGGCATTACCAGAGTCGGTGGACTGCAAAATTCGGGTTGCATCAACCATACTTGATTCTCACTGAACTGGGCACGCATTCCGTTATTCATATCCATCAAATAGATTTCGTCGGCTCCTGTTCTTATTCCGCGATAAGCCACAGCGCCCTTGCCGTAGATCAAGGGATCACCAACCTTAATTATGAAATAAACAAGACTGACCAATTTTGGATCCCGGTACCTTAATTTCAGGTGCATTTTTAAGCAAAGCAATGCATTTGTTTTGCGCACAATAGTGGTTCATCTTTCTTTGAAGAACATCGTATTCCTGGGAGACTACGTAATCAAGACGGTACACATGGAATACAAATCCTTCCTCGGCATTTGGCGGGAATGGTGAAGGCACCACTAAGACCTGAAACAAACGACATCACGCGTAGGATGGAACATGCTCTAAATTACTAAGAATATTTCACCGACCATCCGCGCATTCACTAAAGCGCACTACACTCCCACGATCAAAGAAAGAAAAAATAACCTTAAGAGTATGATTCAAGGGTAGATCGGGTATACGCAGTTTCGGGGTCACATAAGCCAATTGTTTCTTTTCAACCTTCTTACTGCGGCTCAGCGACAGATTGTCTGTCAGCAGAGGAGTAGGAGTGCGGCTAAAGTGCAATATACAACAAATTTGACCACAGTAACAGACCCTTTGTTTCCTGTCTCAAACTGCTTCACCGGTTTGTTGTCCTTTTCAGCCCCAACCTGATAGTCACTGATCTAAATAAAAATTCGTGAGAATGAGACAAATGTTGGAATCGGCTTACAACTAATGAGATTTTTTTGTCAACTATAAGACGGCCATCAGTGAGCGATTTTCTTATAGTATCTGCGCTTGCAAGTTCAACCATGGTGACGAAGCTGAAACAAGGAAATGATCACGGAAATATAATTGCAAAGGAATACCCATATTTTTTGCCAGTTGCAGTTTGAGTAGGAATTCTGACGCTGTTAACGAGCCCATAGCGACGAAAAATTCGAAACAGATCCCACTAAAATCAAGTGAATATTCGGATGAATAGATAAATATAGCATTAAGTGCTGCATAGTACGAACCCCACACGATAGTACGAAATCTAAAACTTACATCTTTCATATATGAGGGGATTTCTCGAACATGAAATTCCCTTTCCTTAACGAGAGCGTTCGATGAAGAGGCAAAGGAACCTGCCATTTCTATAAATTGAATATTATAGGAAACTACAAACAAAGACAAATGAAAAGAAAGTGATAATTGAGACTGAAATCTCAAAAATTGAAAATACGACGTGGCCTCAATTCCCGGGAACCGTACGTATTTTACATGCTGCAGGTCCTGTATCGACTTTTCGAAAAGTGGAATTTGGCGGGAAATCTGATTTGAAACAATGTTGAGATCAAAATTCTGTTTTTTTTTTTGCTAGAGTTAGCTTTTTTCTAAATGTTGTTTGTCTTTCCATCCGTGCCCATCAATTTACTATCGCAAATATTTAAGAGAGGCGTTCACTGGGCTAAACAGATACTAAAAACCAAGGTTTTAATTATTATTCCAGTTTTGTTTCATATATTTTGCTGGTGCACTCAGCAACTAGAGAATGAATGTAAAATTGGCGAACTCGTGAATGTAAAATTGTTCAATCATAAATATTTAGTACTAAAGATCATACCTTACTTCATGTAAATGTGGATTATATTATATTGTGGAGCTACAATAAGGAACAGATTCAAATGCAGTTGTAGCTTAAACTGGTAAAGGCACATCCGTTTACGAGAAATCATCCTCGGAGAGCTCAAGGAAGCCGTAACTGAGAATCTCGAAGAGGAATGTGACGACAGTCATACTGGCTCTAGGGACTGTCAGAAATGCTGAGAATAGTGCTTTTATTTCAATTATTCACCATGTCCAGTATTATTCTCGCAATCTGTACACCACAATTAAATGGGTAACTTCAAACCCTGAATTACAAGATTCAATAAAAAACTTCTCTTCAAAATTAGAAATTATTGTCATTGTTTATAAATGTTAGCGGGAAATGAGCTTGGAAACTGACCACCGTAGAGCATACTTGTAACTACACATCCCGCATCTCTAATCTCGGGGTTACATACTTGCATACCCAGTTGGTTCATTTTGCTCTTAAAAACAGCCTCTCGAAGATGGAAAACCGTATTTCTCGGCATGAAAAGTGGAAGAAAGGCAAAAACGGCCGGCAACAAAATATTCTCTTAGAAATAAATCAATTTTAAGTTAATGTTTAGTAATTTGGCATGTGTTGGAACTGTTTTCACGGTTCAAATGTCCTAAATGAGTAGTCTCTAGTCTCGAACCGTCGCAGTTTTATATAGCAAGTGTGTGAGTAGTCACGAGCCAAGGTATTGTGCTAAGGGTGGGCCCCTCACAGGTCTACTGAAATTAAATGTTTCTAAATTATTTCTCCATAGCCATCAATTTTCGCAGTTCAGTCTCCTTTGGAAAGTTAAATGGGTCGACAAGTATCCAAAAAAGATGAAAAAATGTCTAAAATGTTGCGGTTTCGGCGAAATAAAGTCAGCCGACAGACGCAGAAAAATGAACTGGAAATCTATTTTAATTTATGTTCGTCTAGTAAATCTGGAGAAATCAACGATCTTTACGGGAAATTGATCAGTATCTACAAAATAATGCATTGATTAATACAGGATTACATTATTTGGATAGAATATTATAGTAACTTGAAGTTCTAAGGATAAATGTTTCTATGTTTGGATATAAAATTTATAAAAATCAAAACCTTAATTAGCATTTTATCTAGATTAACGTCCGATTAAATACCGGATATACCGTTGTTAATCAATTAATCTTCAGAAAGAATCAGCCAGTTGTATATTTCTACTTTATGAGATTTAGCTCCCTCTGATTATGCAATTTATCTACAAGCTACTAATTTCTACATCATTAAACAATTTTGCAAGTTTTCTAGGAATATCTATAGGAATACAGACATTTATGATATAGGACTGTCAGTCTGTACTTTGCAGACCTTTAATCCCGCCCTAAACAAAAATATATAGCTATAAAAGACGGTGTGGTCTATTTGAGTATGTCATTTGCAAAATGAACTTCTTACTCTTTATTACTTTTCTTCTACTAACGATTGCTAGGTAATATTTGAATGTTATACACCGTCTTGGTTTTCTTGTAAGTATTTACTAAACTAAAACATGCCTATATCGCCTACACAGGAGGAATAAAATGTAGTAAATGAGAATAGTCTGTATTTCCTAAAACGGATATACCACAGTTCTTCCAAGTTGAAACTATATTAGCATAATATAATGCTCCTTTCTTTAATAAATTACAAACTTTACTAGATTGTTCCCAATTTTAACGTTATTCAAAAAAAAGTTTTCCAGAACAATGTCGCTGTTTTCCGGGTTCCCATATATATAATATATATATATTTTAGTTTCTCGACGGTTTCCGCTGTTTACGATCTACCAGACGAGGATATTCGTATATTCGAAGAACATGTTCTAGAAGTAGGAAGACAACCAATATTCGAATAGTAGAAATATACAGTTATATTACAATTATTAATAAATATAATGAGTGCATAGTGACTACTACTCTGTAAAAGTATACTTGTACTTTTGGAGGAAACGCACCACTTGGACCGATTTTCAATTCATTTTATATAACACAGCTCCCCGCTCGTCATACCGCGCTGGAAACCTTGGTCTTGAGATATAGTATACATACCATTTGATTTTGCTAACAAATTCCGTTGCGGTTTAGCTAATTTAATATATCGAGTTCTTTAACAAGTAGAATAGAATTTGTGGAGTGGAAATTATCGGTAGCAAGAAGATCTTCCTCGAGAGACTGAATTATAATCATTCTATTATATATAAAATATGTTTATTACTATTATTGTTATTAATTTATTTAACAAGCTTACTGTACTCCATAAAATCATAAAGGTACGGTACAGTAGGAAATTTAGTTTCTTTTTGAATATTAAAATGTGAAGACCAATTAAAAAAAAAATTAGTTTGAACGTAGATATGAGGGTTTTAAAAGTCTGCCACACTGCGTCTAGGTTCCCACTGCCAGAAAAGCAAACTCGTAAAATCTGGTCAAATTCGAAAATCTAAAAACATTTCTACCATTTTCTTTTTTGATAAGCCGCGTAATCGAGGGATATTTGCAAAATTCTTAGCGCAAACATGATTTTTATGTTTTTTAGTTGTGCATTAGCTCACCCAGTAACCCGAGTGAGGTCGGCTAGGAACAGCCAAAATTCAAAATCATCTAAACTCGTTCATTTTTTTTTTCAAATTTTTTGAAATTCACATATTATTTAATAACTTTTAAAGCTGAACAATATAGAACAATAAAATATAAAACAAAATTCTGAGTGTACCGTGCCTTTAATGAATCAATCTTGTGAAAATTGCAGCAGATAATGGTAAACAATCCTTTAGCAGGACATCAAGCACGGTTGAATTGGTAGGACTAACAATCTTGAAAAAATAGTTAATTACTAGTGGCTTTGTCGTTTGTCCAGCCTGTAATTGTACTAATATGTTTTGTATTTTATTTCTGAATAGTCAAATAAATCAAATATTTATCCCAATAATCGCAAGATCACATTCGATTTCATATGCATTGGGTAATCATTTTCTTGTATTCACTTGGTTCATTCCTTGTAGTATTTATTTATAACTGTTATAACTGTTTCGAAGTGCTTGTCTTACATATTTATTCCAAGTTGATTAGCCTCAAGCAGGGGAGAGAAGTAGCCTACCGGGCCGACCCCATCGGCCTCAATGACTTATAGTCGACGGACAACTTGCTTGCAGGTAAAGGACTGCGAATGATGCGATAGAGCGCTAATCCGGTTGGGTTTCAGTCTATAACCCCTTAGTATCCGCGCTCTTGAAGCGATCCGTCGGTCTACTACATAATTTCGCAATCATAGGTGGGAATTCACAAGCGCAGCTTTAATTTGAATCGGCTTGACAGGGCAACTTTCCTCCCGTTAACTACATAATATCGGCAACGAGGTTATTACTTGTAAAAGTTCTCATCCCCTGCATCAAAGTCCTCTTAACAGTTTTTTCTTGAAGCAAAGACGTAGCATACTTTCATATAAAAAGTCTGACAATGAAATTGTGTTCATTTTAAGGGATGATCTGCTTTATCAGTGATTGCATAGCATTAACACCTTTTTTGCTATTAATCGGCACTTATTTTAATGTTCTCTTTAGCAATTCTTATCACTTTCTTTATAGCTGAAAGACGGAAACATTTGGTTTTCTAATATATTCTTACTGTGCAAAATGACTGCTCTAACAAAGTGTTCTATGTTGCTTTTAGTATTATTATTGTTCAATGCCGCCACCTCGTCCCCAGTAAACGGTAGGTTAGGCTAGCACGAAAGTACCAATGGTTAAAGGCACGGTACACCCAAAATTGAATTGCCAATGTTTATGCTTTGTTTGATAGGGTTATGTATTCTGAGTCAAAATATGAAGATCAAATTTTTTTACGATGATTTTGAACCAAGTTATAGTCATTCAAAAAATTCTTCTACCCTAGGTATAGGTTGTCAGTGGGCGGAGTTATGGTTAGCATGCGGCAATTGCATAAATTTATAAAACTTGTATCACTCGTCAAATTGAACCAAAATTCAGAAACTAAAAATATGTCTACCATTATTTTGGGTGAAAACCTCGTGTTTCGCGAAGAATTTGTGGTACTCGTTAATTTAATGGAGTTTCTAACATATTACTTCCAAATAATCCTATAGTACTCGTCCAAGGTGCAACCAGAAACACCAAAAGTTCAATTAGTCATAAAGTCGTTCATTTTTGGTCAATTTTTTTGTTATTTCTATCATGTTTAATAACTTTTCAAGCAGATTAATCTTAAATAATAAAATTTGAAATGATTTTTTGAGTGTACCGTGCCTTTAAAGAGAGTTAATCTCATATTTTCTATAAAATATGAACTGGAAGCAATGGGATTTAGATGACGTATCTAATTTACAGTTATTTTTCAAGGACACGGTTTCCACTTTTTTGAGGAAAATTTAAACATTGTGCATACAACTATACTTTTGATTATTGATTTATCAAAGAAAGGTTTTTCTCTTAATATGTTTTTAGTTCTTTTTGTATTTAGACTGCTATGTAACTCCATGTTCACGAGATGTAATTTTTACAGTGGATAACACTCCGAATATGCAATCTACTGATAATGTATTTAAGGTATTATTATAAACTATTATCACTTCTAGAAGTTCTAGTTAACCATTTTGCAAAATTCTAGATTCTACACTTACTATATAATTGAACATATATTATATTATTTATTAATCATTCAGAAGTGATATCGGGCCGGGTATAGTCAGTAGGAAAAGGTTAAATTTGATGCCTATACTTTTATATGTTAAAATTGTTTACTGAATATTACTTACAGACTCTCGACTTTGTTGCTTCTCTAACAAACGACTGGACTCTTTCCTCGAGCACCGTTAGAGTTGCCGTTTTTGGTTTTCTTTTTGAAGATGAGTACCAATTCTCGGATTATATATCGGATCAGTTAGTTGTTACAACATATTTGATGTGTTGGTCTGATGAGTGTGATATCCACATTAAAGTATCACGTGGTAATAATAATAATAATAATAATAATAATGGTTTATTTTCCGAAAGTATAATTATACATCAAAATAGATCACAGTATAAT
>JAQGAV010003229.1:0-12987 GCA_034691345.1 Phasmarhabditis papillosa | reverse complement strand
ATCTATATGTTATGTAGAATGTTTTTTATCAAAATACTAAAAATTAACATCAAATAAGTGAAACAATGACTAAAAAAGTACTCTTTTTTGAAATTTTTATGATCCTAAAGTACATTGCCGCCGACTTCGGCCGGCCGGCCCGGCCGGTGCGGAGCCCTGATCGCCTCTAATTGACGTCAAACATCTCCGGGTCATAGTTCCTCAACACAACAATGCATGCGAACACTTTTAATCCCGGTGAACAGACAGCGTAGCCTTGTGCATTCCCCGCTCAATACTTGGTTTAGTTGTATTATTATATGTATTTCAATTCCAAATCAACGTTCCTTTAAAAATAATGGTCATTTCGGAATATTCTAAGCAAAGACGGCTTCCGGCGCACGAAACAATGGATAAGAAAGCTTCTGGTTTCCCAAGCCTTCTGCATTTACGGGGACTTGAACCCAAAGCCTAAAATAATCACAAATTTAGAGACCGCTGCCCTAACAATAATGCTTAAGCACCCGCTTCACAAAAAGAAAAAGAAATCCCAGTCTTGCGCTTACCAGTTTATTAACGATAACTAACTAACATGTTTTCTTCAAAGTCAATTAATAAGCGTATTCGGGTCTGTATCAGATTTATGAACGTATTCAGTAACCTGAAGCAAATTGGCGTATTTAGTTACTGAATATAGCTAAATGTTGTATTTTCGATCAGCCTTATCATAAGGCTGATCGAAAATACAAAAAAATATGTCCCTTGTGGTTTGCAAGTGCCTAATAGTAAGCCTGTGCGTGGAATTGTTCGCTCCACACTTCTTTATTGTTTATATTGGAAAAGTGATTGAAGAAGAAAATTTGTTCTTCTTGTTAAAGCATCAGAAGTTCGTTTTATGTTACTGAAAAGATGCGTTCACGTAGTTATTCTCAGTAACCTGTTATACGCAAATGTATATCAGATTTCTGAAAACAGCATGACGCCAACTTTTTTGAGTATCCTGAACAGGACCCTCGTATTCATACCATAACCTTATCAAAAACTGTGAAATATAAAAACTTGAAAAATAAAACTTGATTAAAAACGCTAGTCAATAGCTTATGTAGTTCAGTAATGCTTACTATCTTTTTATTGTTTATTACAGTGTAGAAATTTTCTGGTCTAATTTTGAATTGCTAAATAATGTTATTTGTTTGTTTTCTCATATATTTATTCGGCTAAGAGCCTTACTTTCAACAAAATATAAGTAAATATCTGTATATTTTGATTAAGTTGTGCTGAAAAGTTTTGCTTTTTCGCACGTATTTTGAGCCATTTCCAGCAAGTTCTACGCCAGGTTGCGTCTCGCCAAGAAACTACAGTAAGCCAAACGCGACCAATTAGCGTTGGTCCAAAATATTAGACTGCAATTATATTTAGTTATATGACGTTGTCTGTTGCGTTGCTGTTACGTTATGTGACGCTTCTTTATTTTACTTTTGTTCTTTGTATATATTATTTGTGTCGGAGGCTATAAATCTTATATATTAACTTGCTTTCGTATATTCTCGGGCTAGTAGTGTTCCTTCAAGAACCTCTAGTTTGGGTTGGAAAAATACATATTAGGTGTTTTCTTATTTGTTCTTTTGTTCATGTGTTGTATCGTGCACACTTGGTACGGTTTCTATGTTGTTCGCCGTTCCCTCTCAATATGTGGCATCTGCAATTGAGGGACGGTGACTCATAGGACGGCACCCGCACCGAGCTTCTTCCACGACTAATTCCCATTATTTGTATTGGAATCATATTTCCCATTAATCTAAACGGGACCTTATAGCACAGTCCTTTAACAAAATGCATGCGCTGCTAATATTCGAACGCCGCTTAGCGTTGTTAGGTTTAGACTATATTCAATGTTATTTCATTACATTTCAATTCACTTGCTTTGCTTTAACTTATTTTCTTATTATTTTCTTATTATTTATTTCATTTTGAGTTATATTTAATATATAATTTCAGGATGAGTCTATCTAAACTCAACGATCAACTGAAGGCCCATATTTGTTCGTTCTTGGACTTTAAGAATATTAACAAACTAGCTCAAGTCAACAAAGGAATCAAAGCTAGTTTGGAGCGTCGTGGTCTGGACAAGCCTAAAGTTCATCGTCTTTGGTGAGTATTTTATTGAATTGTAATTTTTAAGAAGTGCTCTTTTAGTAGAACAAGTCAGATCTATTTTTGTTATAAAACAATAGTATAGTTTCAAAATACTGCTGAAAGTTTTAAAAGTATTGATCCCATTCAGATGACAAGGTATAATACAAGTACCAAACTTATTTTTATAAAAAGGTCGGTATTAAGAATCGTATATCAAATAATTAAGTAATTTGTAATTAAATTGTCATCAGTGAAGTAAACCAGCCATCTATGTTTGTTTTTAGCTTTGAATGGCAACGGTTTTCCAGCAAATTGGGTTGCTTTGTTCAACTTCACAGCGAAAATGGTTGGCGCCATAGGGTTGCCGAAATCGAACTTGACGAAGATTTCGTTATGAATAGTACGGAAGCTTTGAATTGCATCAACAAGGTAGTTAATTGGAAGAAAACATGTCATATTATATTTATATTTCAGTTTAAGACAATCGAACATCTTCAACTGTACAACATACATCTACAGGACAATGTTGGCTGGGAAGACAACATTGTTGCCAAAATAAGGTATGTACTTTTATATAGATATGCGTTGCATATAATATATTGTAATATTTTTCACATAAAATTTCATTTTTAGTTTTTAAATAAAAGGCACGGTTCACTCAAAAAATCATTTCAAATTTTATTATTTAAGCTTCAAAAGTTATTAAAAATGATATAAATAGCAAAAAAATTGACCAAAAATGAACGACTTTTCGGCTAATTGAACTTTTGGTGTTTCTGGTTGCACCTTGGATGGGTACTGTAGGATGATTTAGAAGTAATTAGTTAGAAACTGCGTTAAATCATCGACAAGCTTCGACAAATTCTTCGCGAAACAGATGTTTTCACCCAGAATAATTGTAGAAATGTTTTTAATTTTGGTTTTGAAGAGTTATACAAGTTTTCTAAATTTATGCAAATGCCGCATGCTAACCAGTTCTCCTCCCACTGACAACCTATGCGCAGGGTGGACAGAATTTTTGAAATGCCCATAATTTGGTTCAAAATCATCGTAAAAAATTTGTTCGTCATATTTCGACTCAGAATAGATAGCTTTATCAATCAAAGCATAAAAATTAGCAAGTCAATTTTGTGTGTACCATGCCTTTAAGTATCGACTGAAACTCTAAATCTGCGCGAACATACATCTACGATAATATAATATTACATAATTATTAGTTAGACAAAAAAACTATGTCCCTATTGTCTCAGAACTAATTTTTCAGAGTTCTGCTCTTTAGAGTGCAATTTTTTAGAGTAAAAGTAACCTTTTCAATTTTTTGAGGCAATGACGCAAATATGGCTGCTACCCAAATAAACGACGTGACCCCAACTGGAGAACATTCTAAAAGTCAACTGGAGAACAATTTCACCCAACTGGAGAACATATTTAAAATTCTTTTTAAGTTTCTTATAAACAACGTATGATTTGAACGTAGAATTTTATGGACTTTTCAAAAATGAAGAAAACGTGGATTCTGGATAATAATAACCTTTGATTTTGTCTTCCAAAAAATATGATCCTCTGTTACGTGTTTCGGGTAAGTTATCTATTGCTGGAATCATAATTTCGCATATTGTTTTCTCCATTTCTAACAATAAAAAACTATGTTAGTAACAAGAATGGCAGTATATAAATTATTGTGTTCATCTTCTTTTGTTTCCAAGTTTTGAACTTTTGTATTGAAATTGAAAAATGAATGGAAATATTGCCCAAACTTGAAAGAGAAACATATTATAATAATTTTCAATTCTATTTTGTATAGGACAAACAACTTTGCTGAGAAAAAGTTACATGCTTTACATAAAAATAACATGTGAATTTAACAAGTCTATTGAAGTTTTCCTCTCTCAATAACCTTTATTCCAACAATTTCAAAAATATATGTCTTTGCCGAATAGGGTGATGCCAGGCAGTCAAGTTCTACCATTGAAATTAATACATTTCGAAACTGTTTTACTTGAAACGCAAACCTATTAACAAGCAATGTATTACACATTTTTTGTAGAGACCATAAAATTCTGACTTAGAAACTATAAACATTATATTAGGCAAAAATCATACGTTGTTTATAAAAAAAACTTTAAATATGTTCTCCAGTTGGGATTTCCCCAAATAAAGTGACAGAATCACAATTTCAGAATTGAATTAACCGTATTTTATTTATTTACCCCATTTCAATATTTTAATTACAAAAAGTAATATTTTTGAAGCAATATTCAAATTATACGAATTACGTTACCTTGTAACAGTCCCTTTAAGCTGTGGGTCAAAAGTCGGAGCGAGATGAGTGAAGTAATAATTGAATTGATTTGAATACGTGCTTGAAACAAGCTTCCAACTCAAAACCAAACTTTTTAGATCCGTCAAATTAATTGAATCTGAAATTACGATGTCCAAAGAAACGATTATGAAGTTTTTCAAGAAGTTTGAGGAAGTAACAATTGGATTCGGAAGCCGTATTGACCCCGCATATATTAACGATGAGGTGCGAACTTTTGTATAATTCTCTAAGATTATCCTTAAGGAGTTTGATAAATTAAAATATTACGGGTTTTGTAACACTTTTTCGAAATACTATTTAAGGAATCTGTTTAAGCCGAAATTTGACACAAATCTAAGAATTTTCCATCTTTTTTCAGTTCCATATTGAGCTTGCCCGTATTGGAACTACTGCCCATTATAAGGGCAACATTACTCAAGTTGTTGACGTCACAGATGCTACTCTGGATGTTCTTTCTAGTAGAAGAATTCCTAGCGAACTCTTTCTGGAGGGACTTACCACTGGAATTACGTTTGCAAGAGTTAAGAAGATGATTGAGGTATGATTTATAGATAGCATTAAGTAAAAAAGTAAAGAAGAGTTCTAATAAACACAAGAAAGTATGATGCATTATTTCCAGGATGCTCTCAAGGCCGGAATGACTAATGTCAGTTATGAATTTGGTTATCTAAAGAGTGATCAGTACAATGAAGCCCACCACTTTATGTCAGAAGAGTTTTACGGATGGGCGGAAGGATTCAATCGATCTCTTCGCTGTCATTACGAGGATTATGAATGGCGCAACTATGTATGCTATATGGTAAGTTGAAATAAGAACACAAATTGTATATTATACAATTTGTAAGATTATTAATTAGATTGTAAGTTGTATGGCAGATTGGTAAAAAATATGATTGTAAAGATTAAGAATATAAAACTGATATAAAATACTATTGCGCTAATTTGAAAAAACCCAAAATAACCATAAGTTTGCGTTCAATACATCCATAAACGTCTTCCAAATATAAATTTCGTGAAATTTTCAGATATGCAATGACGATCGTTCTTCCTATATCAAATTCTTTGTGTACAAACCGAACGAACTTCGGCAAAACGTAAGTTTATTCATTTTACAACTTTCTGTAACCGCCTTTGTTAATCCACCATGTGTTATTATTCACTTTAAAATTAGAATAACACTGGGCATTTACTTTCTTTAAACAAAACTTTCTTTCTTTCTTTAAACATTTTCTTTAAACATTTTAAAATTAGGATAAAAATGGACATTTATTTTCTTCAAACAAAACTTTTTTTTTCATTTGATTTGTTTGACCAGAAAAGTGAATATAAATTTTAAAAAAGAAGGTGCATTAGATTTGGAAACAACAAAGTAATTGGTATAGATTAGATAATCTCTCGGATTGAAGTACAAATTGAAAATGGAACAACTTAAGTTAAAGAAAGTTACTAAGTAATTTAGTAAATACGTGTCGAAAGATTTGGAAACTTACTAAAAATGGTCAAAAAGATACATTATTGACGTTATCCTACAGTTGATGTTCAAATCCCATTTCGAAGTTGTACTTTTCCCATTTTCTTGCGCACAATATACGTCTCTCTTGTATTGGAAACGGTAGACACCTATGTAGACTATATGGACCAGAAATATCGCTAAATTACTATCGAAAAAAGAAACTTCACTATTTTTCCTTCCTTTTTGATTTTTTCAGCTGATTTCTTATAAAATTATAATATAAATCTTATCGTTCAGCTATTTTGAACAAAATATTATGATCTTTTAATAAATACCCATAGAAAAATGCGTTTAAAAATATTGTAATACTTTTCGAATTTTGATGATTATCACTGGGGCGCATATTCGCAGCCTGGACTTACATGAGATTCGTCCCTAGACTATAAAACTGTGTTTAACCTTGTCTATGATACCGCACAATCAAAGTTTTAAGCTTATTTTTCTAGGATAATGATGGCGAAGAAGATTTCAGTGATGAGTCCGGTGAAGATTTCAGTGATGAGTCCGGTGAAGAGTCCAGTGAGGAGTCCAGTGATGAGTCCGGTGAGGAGTCCAGTGATGAGTCCGGTGAGGAGTCCAGTGATGAGTCCGGCGATAAGGCCGAGTAATGGTAACTGACTATTAGGTCCCACATCTATAGGGAAACTTATTTGTTGAGTGGTGAGACGTTCGTTCTGCTTTTTTGTTACCTATAGTCATATTGACTGTGTTTATTTGTTCTTTTTGTTATTTTATTTAGTAAAGTTTTCTTTATAAGTTTTTGTAATGTTTAAACTTGTTATACAGTAAACTGAAAGTCGGAAATATTAAGAGTTTGTAATAACTTTATGTAAACTAGTTGTAATTTTAAATACGAAGACTATTGGGAACAGCGGGAATATTTAGAAATAATAAAAAGGCAAACAACAAGATACTAAAAAGTTGTTTGTCTCTTGGATTCATAAAATATAACATGATATAGTCAAATTCCAATTCAATGCTAACCTCTTGAAAACTTGGACTTCGGTTGCTCCGAAGGCCGGACCCTATGAAAGTTAGGAAACATAAGTAGGGTGGAGAAACGGTACGGTACGTTACCTATACCTATAGTCATTGCTTTTACCGGTAAACCACGGGACCGATATACCGAAATACCGTTTTTTTTAAATTTGTCTATACCGGTCTACCGGTATCTTTCTAAATTCCGTACCGAAACCCAACCCTATTCATAAGTTCACGCCCGTTACCATCCAACGAAGGCCAGGGCCGGCCCGGCCCGCCCGCTGGAGGGTCTGCAATGAAGAGTCCTATTACTATATTCTTATTTATAAGTATTTCATTTCATTACATCTATTTAGCATCATCAACATTTCTGTTCAAATTTGTGCACATTCGTTCATTATTTGTAGCAAAAACCAGTTTTCAATTTTTTCCAAAAGTGCGATAAACAACTTTTTAACGTTGGAAGTCATATCCTGCGATGTCATTGCTGAGGTTTTCTTTCAAGCGTTTATGATTTATATTTATTGATATTGAAACGAGTTTGTTAGTTAACCGGTAATATGACACATATAAAAATAAATAGACGTCATTGCATACAGCATGTTTTGCAAAGTATAAACAATAATCATAAGGTTAAAGAGGAAAATCCATAATAAACGAGTTTTTAACTTTTATAACTTTCTTTATAAAAGTGTTAACTGGGTCTTATAAGACCTAGTTAACGCCGTATAGTCAGCGCCAAGAGTAATGATGAAGTGTAAAGAAGTCAACGCTCTAGAGAGCCCCTTTGGCGAGCACCGCGCCAGCATCTGGCGGCTACTCTCTTCTTTTCAATATTGCACATTGCAAGTACGCGCGTGCAATTTGCCTGCGGGTGCGGTGATAAAAATCCTAAAAACACGCAATAGACGCTTCATTATTATTATCGGCGCTGACTATATGTACTAGAGTTGGTCTTCCGTCCTCAGCGGGGCGTGGCTACAATACAGAATAGTGGGGTTGGACGATAGCCAACTAACAATACAAATCAAAGAAAAGAAGTTTACAACTGAATTATATTTAATGCACAATTTCTATTCCATATATCATAATTAACTTATTAGTTGTTCCCTTTCCCAGTAGTCAATCTCCATTATATTTCATGACTGAAAAGCTCGAGGTTGGAACAATTTTGCAGGTTTCCGAATCCCGAATCGTTCTATAGTCGATGGATGAATCGTTTGCAGCAGTATACGGTAGAATTTAGAAGGAGCGCTAAAATCATGAGGCAATATACAAGTAAACAATATAATTGTGCGCGCAAATGATTTTGGATGTGTGAAGCAAGAACAATCCTAGTGTTTGACACGAGAGTAGTGGGCCGATTATCCATTCTTCGAGATAAAATCGTTTTCTTCTCTTGGTAAAACGGTTCTCTGGTTACGGCTTTACCTGTGTACTCTTTACGGTAAAGAAATCTTCATCTGTTTGCGTTTTATACTCGTTTATATAAGGTTTCTATTTACATGTTATTATTATTAATATTATTATATTATATATTATGTATTTACAAAAATGCGTTGAATATCGGCGCGGCATACTGTAGCTGGGGTCAGAAAACAGCGCTGTGGGCAGGTTGCAGAGGGGGCGGGGCTGGCGATCTCTACCTTTACCGTATTTTTTAAATATAATTTCTTAACTTTTTAAGTATTTCCTGTTACAATCGTACCACACATAAATGGTAGATGTCTTCACGAAAGGGTTTCGGGCATTCATTCCGGAATCTTCTGTGTTGAGACGGCTCCTTTCTAAAATTCAATCTTCGGGTGCATGCACCCTTTACCGTGCCGCAAGTTTTCTCACCCTACTCATAACATAACAAATACAACTAATCAATAAAGACTCATTTCTTTAGGTCTATTAAAATATTTATTTCCCTTTGTTGTAGTTAATTGTTTAGAAGTAGATACCGGGCTATCTACTATACTGTCGATTTCAAAACATTACAAATCATTTTCTTCTTTTATTTCATCTTTTAGTTTCTACACCGAATGTTGTTAAAATGCTTTTAAGTTGTTCACAAGCTAAAATGTTCCTTCTTCCAATTTTAAAGTTCCCATATCTCTAAACTATGATTGTTATTTAGGAATCATAATACTAATCTATTCCATCCACCATGAAGCCACGGTTCTCACAAAAATTTCTTCTCAGGTTTAAACTTCTAATATATATAGCTATCAATATATCATCAATCTTTGTGCGATCCAATCTTTTGTTTTGGTTCTGTGAGTGTCGGAGTGTGTAGAATTATGCACACTTTGTACTTCGTTGCATGTATTCCTGTATAACATATTATTCTTGCTTAACAGACTATCATGGATTGTTGTTGATGTAGAGCCTATTTGTTGTTTAACCACACATTCCGGCATAATAAAGTTCTTTGTGCGGTGCATACCCAGCTAATATTCGAACGCCGCTTAGCGTTGTTCCATTTCAATTCACTTGCTTTACTTTACCTTATTTTATTATTATTTTCATTTATTTATTTCATTTCGAGTTATATTTAAAACATATTTTTAGGATGAGTCTAACTAAACTCAATGATCAGCTAAAGGCCGATATTTGCTCCTTCCTGGACTTCAAGGATATTAACAAACTAGCTCAAGTCAACAAAAGCATTAAGGCCAGCTTGCAGCGCCGAGGTCTGGACAAGCCTAAGATTCACTCTCTTTGGTGAGTATTTTATTGAATTGTAATTTTTGCAGTGCTCTTTTAGTATAACAAGTCAGATCTATTTTAGTATTAAAACAATAGTATAGTTTCAAATAGTACTGAAAGTTTTAAAAGTATTGTTCGCATTCAAATGACATAGTATAATGAAAGTACGAAACTTCTTTTTATAAGAAGTTTAGTATTAAGAATCTCCTAATTACGTAATTTGTTATTAAATCGTCATCAGTCATCTAATGTAGCCATCTATGTTTGTTTTTAGCTTTGAATGGCAGGGGGGTACCAACAAATTGGATTGCTTGGTTCAACTTCAAAGCGAAGATCGTATGCGCCATAAAGTTGCCGAAATCGAATTCGATAAAAATCGCGGTTTCCATAGTAAAGAAGTATGGAATTGCATCCACAAGGTAGTTAATTGGAAGAAAAAAGTCATATTATATTTATATTTCAGTTTAATTCAATCGAACATCTTCAACTGAGCAACATCCGTCTTCAGGACAATGCTGGCTGGGAAGACATGGTTGCCAAAATAAGGTATGTACTATTATAAAGATAAGCGTTGCATACAATGAATTGTAATATTGGATTTGCATTTTTCAAATAAAATGAAGGCTTTTTCTTTAGTAAAACAGTTACTGGCGTTAGTTCTGTAAAACTCGCAAAACGCTCATTTAACTAGTTTTCGCATAGTTTGACATCGTTCCCTTACAATTCATTTTTAATAACTTTATACATGCCCTGAAGTCATTTTTAAGCTGAATTTCTAATATTCTGTCATAATTCCTTTATCAAAACATCGCTTAGTTTCTATTTATTCTTATTTTTATGATTATAGTTCATAAATTAAATAGCGATTGAAATGATAATAATTCTCATGTATCAAACGATTATATAATAGATTACATAAGTATTATTTAGACAAAAAACTGTTTCCATAAAGACTCAGAAATAATTTTTTTAGATCCGTCGAATTAAGGGCATCTGAAATTACGATGTCCAAGGAAACGCTTATGAAGTTTTTCAAGAAGTTTACGCTAGTAACAATTGGAGACGGAATTATTATGGACTCCGCATATATTAATGATGAGGTTGGAACTTTTGTATAATTCTCTAAGATTATCCTTAAGAAGTTTGATAAATTAAGATATTACGGGTTTTTGCAACACTTTTTCGAAATACTATTTAAGGAATCAGTTTTAAGCGAAATTTCACACAAACCTTAGAATTTGACTCTTGTTTCAGCTCTTTGTTGAACTTGCTAATGTTGGAACTACTGTGCATTTTACGGGTGACATGCAGGAAGTTGTTGCCGTTACCGATGCTACTCTAGATGCTCTTTCTAATAGAAGAATTCCTAGCAAACTCTCTCTGATGGGACTAACCACTGGAATTACATTCGCAAGAGTTAAGAAGATGATTGAGGTATGATTTATAAATAACAATAGGTAAAAAAGTAAAGAAGAGTTCTAATAAACACAAGAAAGTATAATGCATATATTCCAGGATGCTCTCAAGACCGGAATGACTGAGGTCACTTATCATTTTGGTTATCTCAAGAATGATCAATACAATGCCGTTCGTAGTTTTATGTCAGAAGAGTTTGACAGATGGGCGGAAGGATTCGGTCGATGGGATGTAGAATCCGATGGATCTCTTACCTTTAAATGCTACAATGAAAAATATCTGGTTTAAATAAGAAGCAAGATTGTATAAATTTCGTGAAATTTACAGATATCCAGTGAAGATCTTTCTATCATTGTTCATTTCGCTGTGTTCGAACCAAAAGAACTTCGGCAAAACGTAAGTTTATTCATTTTATAACTTTCTGTAACCGCCTTTGTTAATCTATCATGTGTTATTATGGATGTAAAAATTAGTATAAAACTGGGCATTTACTTTCTTTAAACATTGCCTATTGCCTATGAAACCTTACAATCAAAGTGTTAAGCATATTGTTCTAGGATAATTACGGTGATGAGTATTTCACCGTAGTAGTATGAGTAGTAGGTGATGAGTATTACGGTGATGAGGAGTTCTAGGATAATTACGGTGATGTGTTATTATGGATGTAAAAATTAGTATAACACTGGGCATTTACTTTCTTTAAACAAAACTTTTTATTGATTTGATTTGTTTGGCCAAAAAAGTGAATATAAATTTATATTTCCTTTCTTTTTGATTTTTCAGCTGATTTTTTATAAAATTATACTATAGATCTTATCTTTCAGCTATTTTAAACAAAATATTATGATTTTTTCCTAAATACCCATAGAAAAATGCGTTTAAAGATATTGTAATACTTTTCCAATTTTGATGATTATCACCGGGGCGCAATATTCGCACCAAAAAAGTGAATATAAATTTTAAAAAAAGAACGAAAAGGCGCAGTCGATTTAAAAACTCCAAATTAATTGGTTCATATTAGTTAATTTCTCGGATTAAAGTACAAGTTGATAATGGAAAAACTCAAGTTTAAAAAAGTTACTAACAATAAGTATTTTAGTAAATACGTGTCGAAAGATTTGGAAACTTACTTAAAAAAGGTCAAAAAGATACATTATTGACTTTATCCTGCGGTTGAAGTTCAAATAAACATATTTATCAGTGAAAGAAAGCAAAATTTGTTTTTAGTTGTTTTTAGTTCCCAGAAGTTGTCCTTTTCCCCTCTTCTTGCGTACAATAGTCCAAAACGCGGCCAGAATAAAACTATGTTAAACATTGCCTATGATACATAACAATCAAAGTTTTAAGTATATCTTCTAGGATAATCTTGGCGAAGAAGAGTCCGATGATGACTCCGATGAAGGGACAACCGACGATGAGGATCTAAACCTGGAAAACTTGGAAATCTAAATAGTTCGACTTTCGTTCTTCTTTTTGTTACTTATAGTCATATTGAATAGATTTATTTGTTCTTGTTTATATTTTAGTTAGTAAAGTTTTGTTCTTTGTAAGGTTTTGTACTGTTTAAACTTGTTATACAGTAAACTGAAAGTCGGAAATATTATTATTATTTTATAATTACTTTATGTAAACTAGTTGTAATTTAAAATCTATAAACACTAGAAATAACTGGAATATTCAGAAAGGATAACTTTAGATTGTTTGAGTTTAAATTGCATTTAGAATTGGGATAAGTTACTTTTCAGTTTGAGTTCTTTCTTTCTTTTTTGATCACTAAAACATCTCATTTTCAGTCTGGACAAACTTTTTTTTGATTTTACTCAAATTAACACACAATATGACAAATTTGGTTTCTTACTGGCCTCACGAGTGACAAGGAAATACCCGTGGAAAGCGGAAAACACAACGAATTCATTAACAAATTGTTTATTATAAAAGAAAG